>CATQIM010000014.1:0-69000 GCA_958295575.1 Leucania comma | reverse complement strand
AAGAAGAAGGGTGTCCGTAGCTCTCTGGAGCACGACACCAGCTCGTCCCTGGATCGCCAGATGGGAAGCCGGACGACGTCACTCCCGTATCTCGGAAGTTCGATGCCTGTCTCCCCACCCGTTGCACCAGCCCCTGAAAAGAAGAAGACCGATGCCGGCCCACCGACGCCGCCGGCGACTGCGCGCGTTTCGCCGTCGCCGTCGTCGAGCCGGCAACCGGCTGTCTCTGTTCGCCCACCGGCCTTCCGCCCCGTGCCTATCCAGGCCCCGGGACCGGCTGCTCCAGGCAGCCGTACGCAAACCGGCCGACCCGCAGCCTCCTCGGTGCGCACTGTCGCCCCGAAAATCCGCAACGTGGCGCCACCGGTCCGACCGGTGGCGACACCAACAGTCCGCGCCGGTAAACCAGCGCGCCCCGAGGCGCTGCACGCGTCTCGTACCATAGGTTCCGCACCTAGCGCTGTGGCCCCTGAGGCCGCCGCTAGGGCCTCCGTTAGCGTCCCCGCGCGCACACCGTTGCTGGCTTCGCCCGGTGCACAATCTGCGCGCCCAGGAACAAGCAAGAAGGATGCGGCTGCCGTTGCCGCAGTGACAGCTCGCCACGCGACGACGACGCCCGCTCCACGCAGCTTGCTGGCGGGCCCACACGGAGCAACGCCCAAGAAAACCTTAAGGTCAGACCAGCCCATATTCACACCTCCTCCCCCCCGGTGCTCAGCCCAGGACTCCCCTGCTGCATTGTCCACGTGCTCGACCCGTCAGGGCTCGGACATGTCGGCCTACTCAGGCGACTCCTTTACCGGGATCGAAGATGACGCATCGATCGACGCGTCGTCCCGCCCGGGCCGTATGGACGTGGAGTATCCCTACACGTCCAAAGAATCCTTGGGTTTTGGCTACGAGTTTGAACTCGAGGCCAGAGCCCAACGCAGACCACGAAGCCCAGAAGACGACGCTGCCGAGGTGGCCAAGCGCTACTGCCCGCCCCCGCGGGGTCAAGCAAGGGAGAGCACGCCTTCCTTTGCTGACGCATTGCGCTCGCCACCCCGCTCATCGGCTACCCCAAAGGTACACCAGGACGAGGCACCCCCTGTGGGAACCAAACCCACAGGAACTATGAAGAAAACCCGCTATCCGCCGCTGGTTGTAGAGAGGATGCCAAACTGGGCCACCCACTTCAGGGCGGTGAACCAGCTGCTGGGCCACCCGCCGAATGCTCGCCCCTACCGGGGCGGCATACGGTTCCTCCCGGAATCCGAGACAGAATACAGGGTGGTTCAGCGCTACCTCGCCGACCAGGAGAGGGAGAACGGCCTAGCATGGTTTGCTTACTCTCTCCCGGCGGAGAAAGGATTTAAAGTGGCCATCCGCGGGTTACCTGCGGACACGGAACCCTCCGAAATAGAGGACGAACTCAGGACGCTGGGATATGAGCCGGAGTACGTGCGCAATATTAGGGCGCGCGGTGGGAGACCCGGCTGCATATTTCATGCAGTCCTGAAACGAACACCCGGAATCTTCGGAATCTATGACATCACGCAGCTCCTGCTCATGCGTGGTGTCAAGATCGAGGCGTGGAGGGGCAGGCGTGGGCCCGCACAGTGCCACCGGTGCCAGCAGTTTAGACACAGCTCACACCGGTGCCACCGCCCGCTGGCCTGCGTACGCTGTGGACAAAACCACGCCGCCGCGGACTGCCCACGCCCAAGGACGGAGCCGGCCACCTGCGCCAATTGCGCAGGTGAGCATCCAGCGTGCGACAGAAGATGTCCCGTCTTCATACAGGAAGCACAGAGGAAGAAAGCGGGCACTGTCGCTATCTCCCAGCGACAACCTAGGCCTGTTACGGAACCCACCCGTGGGACTGTGCCGGCCGACGCAGTCGAGACGCCCAGTTTGTCTCTGATGGCGACGGCCAACAGCCCAACGGAGAGAGGGGATGCTCTCCCAAAAAAGAGGAGGTGGAAAAAGAGAGGGGGGACCAAGGGGAAGAAACCCCTCCCCCCCTCGAACGCCGTCGAGGGTACTAGGATGGCCGACACTGTCCCGGCAACGGTACAACCGTCGCTCCTTCCCCCTCTACCTGCCGTGACCACCGCGTCCAAAGCGATGCAACGTCCGGACAACGAAGCCACTGCCCTCCGGGCAACGGACAGGGAGGCTCTAGCTGACGCGGCTGTATCCGTCCTGCAGCGCCGGCAGCTTCCCTCCGTTGACCCAGAAGAAATCCTGAACGCACTCACCAACCTGATGACAGAACTTGTCCTGTCCAGGGAAAAAGGCCGAGACCCAGCCCAGGTGGCTGCAGAGGGAATATACTCCCTCCTGCGACTCTTCCTCGGGGTACCGGCACAGGAATCCTCTTAAAGGTAACCAAGACAAAAAAAAAAAAAAAAAATGAAACCCATATAGTTATATTGTTTATTGTATTTTATTTAAACTACTGACGCCTGAGAGAGCCGCTCATACTTACACGCGACTCTCTCACACACTAACACTCTACATACACAATATGCATTCGGTAATCGTCGCGTGCTAAGTTAATATAGGCGCGACGTGCACCAATCACATACATACGCGACTCTACATTCGCTGAACTCACGCATTTGAACGCACGGGGCGGACTGTGCGTTCCAAATCGCTACATGGGCGGTGTTACACAACACAATACCGCCCACACACTCATTACGGCTCCTTAGTCTGGAGCACAACCGGCTAGCTCTGGAAATGTGACAGACGGGGGTCAACATCCTTAGTGGGCTGCGCCACCCAAGTCGGCACCTCTGTCGCTGGTCGTCGCCCGCCGGGCCTCCTCCGGGCAACCGGAGGTCTCACCTGGCGGCGACTGACCGCCGAGGTGTCGCGAAGTAGCGGCCCTGTTGTGCAGTGCCGCGGCGCCTCCCACTGAAACACAAAGAATGCAATTATTCACAGGCAATAGTCTACGTACAGTTGCCAGGGCCACGGCCTATATGGCCCCCCCAACGCTGTGCCCGTTGTTACGGGCACCTACCCGACACCGCGGGACAAAGGCATAGCCTATACCCCGCCCACCGCGCCCTCTTGCGAGGGACGCAGTGACTACTCGGAGCGGTCGGTTCACGCAGTCTTCTGTTAACCTTTGGAGTGTTCACACGTCACGTCGCTTTTTTTTATTAATCAGCAAAGTTTACTTAGCCTTAACGATGGCACAAGTTACGGAGTTATCGCCATACAATATCGTCGGGAAGATCTCAGACGAGGAGTACGAGGTTGTTTTTACGCTTGCTTTCACACGCAAGGTATCGAAAGCGGACCTCGAAAAAGTACGACTCCGATATATTCCCGACTACGTTTGGGATCTCAAACTCCAAGCTGATTTTTGGAAGTTGGCGAATAGGAGATACCGGGACCGCGTATCTCTGAACAACTGGAGGACGTACGAAAGGCGACTCAGCGACGAGCTCGAGAAACATAAGACGATTTTGAAGAACTTCGACAAAGTGAGACGAACGTGCGCACCTCTGGACGACGCTAACCATTTCTCGCAGTGGCTTGATCCGGTGCGCGTTCAAACACTTGTCGATTTTCTCGAATTCCATCGGAGGGATAGTGAGATATTTCACAAACTAATAAGGCACTTCCGCGGCAAGAAAGACGAGCTGGACAATATACTGTATCTCGTATACGCCACATGGGCGGTATACGGTGAGTTCAGAATCCAGCCGTCACGGCCCAGTAGAGGTGAGGAAGTGCGAGATTGGATCGAAGATGTGTTTTTTTAGGTTTTATTTGTATCCTGTTTGTATATATTAGTTGTAAGTTAGTTTTAATTAGGTTAAGTTATATTTGTAAGATGTAAATGTATAATAAATAATATTTTCAATAAATGACTGTTTTTATGATAATTTTTATTCTTTTAATTTTTTCCCATACACTTTCCCTGCAACGACTTCTTAATGATAGAGTCGTAACAAAAAAATATGATTTTATAAATAAAAGCTTGTCGCGAGGTTTGCGAAAGAAAAAAAAATTTATACTTATTAGTACATGAACCTCGCGACAAGCTTTCATTTTTAAATCATAAACAAAATGAATAAAGAAGAAAAAAAAATTGTTCTCTCGGACGGTTTTTTACTGTCGGGTGTAAAAATTCCCCATGGAGGGCTCATTTTAAAGGGTGCACACGCATAGCGGGCACGGAGTCCTATTCAATGAAGCACAGACGGGCCGAATCGGACGTCTCGATCGGGCGTTATGAGCCAAATAATTAATAAAGTTTACAGTAAAAGTTTTAAAGAAATTCGATTTAAAGGTGTTCAGCAAAAGAATGACACCACAACACCCTATTAAGACAACAATATATAACAAATCCTTTCCAAGAAGCAATGTTTCTACCTGCGCGGCCCGCGTTGATTGTTCCGTAGGGGAGGGGGTGGGTGAACACTAGCACTACATCCGACCGCTCGCACAGGTATATAAGCGCGAGCGATTCCTATCGGTTCACGCAGTCTTCTGTTAACCTTTGGAGTGTTCACACGTCACGTCGCTTTTTTTTATTAATCAGCAAAGTTTACTTAGCCTTAACGATGGCACAAGTTACGGAGTTATCGCCATACAATATCGTCGGGAAGATCTCAGACGAGGAGTACGAGGTTGTTTTTACGCTTGCTTTCACACGCAAGGTATCGAAAGCGGACCTCGAAAAAGTACGACTCCGATATATTCCCGACTACGTTTGGGATCTCAAACTCCAAGCTGATTTTTGGAAGTTGGCGAATAGGAGATACCGGGACCGCGTATCTCTGAACAACTGGAGGACGTACGAAAGGCGACTCAGCGACGAGCTCGAGAAACATAAGACGATTTTGAAGAACTTCGACAAAGTGAGACGAACGTGCGCACCTCTGGACGACGCTAACCATTTCTCGCAGTGGCTTGATCCGGTGCGCGTTCAAACACTTGTCGATTTTCTCGAATTCCATCGGAGGGATAGTGAGATATTTCACAAACTAATAAGGCACTTCCGCGGCAAGAAAGACGAGCTGGACAATATACTGTATCTCGTATACGCCACATGGGCGGTATACGGTGAGTTCAGAATCCAGCCGTCACGGCCCAGTAGAGGTGAGGAAGTGCGAGATTGGATCGAAGATGTGTTTTTTTAGGTTTTATTTGTATCCTGTTTGTATATATTAGTTGTAAGTTAGTTTTAATTAGGTTAAGTTATATTTGTAAGATGTAAATGTATAATAAATAATATTTTCAATAAATGACTGTTTTTATGATAATTTTTATTCTTTTAATTTTTTCCCATACACTTTCCCTGCAACGACTTCTTAATGATAGATTCGTAACAAAAAAATATGATTTTATAAATAAAAGCTTGTCGCGAGGTTTGCGAAAGAAAAAAAAATTTATACTTATTAGTACATGAACCTCGCGACAAGCTTTCATTTTTAAATCATAAACAAAATGAATAAAGAAGAAAAAAAAATTGTTCTCTCGGACGGTTTTTTACTGTCGGGTGTAAAAATTCCCCATGGAGGGCTCATTTTAAAGGGTGCACACGCATAGCGGGCACGGAGTCCTATTCAATGAAGCACAGACGGGCCGAATCGGACGTCTCGATCGGGCGTTATGAGCCAAATAATTAATAAAGTTTACAGTAAAAGTTTTAAAGAAATTCGATTTAAAGGTGTTCAGCAAAAGAATGACACCACAACACCCTATTAAGACAACAATATATAACAAATCCTTTCCAAGAAGCAATGTTTCTACCTGCGCGGCCCGCGTTGATTGTTCCGTAGGGGAGGGGGTGGGTGAACACTAGCACTACATCCGACCGCTCGCACAGGTATATAAGCGCGAGCGATTCCTATCGGTTCACGCAGTCTTCTGTTAACCTTTGGAGTGTTCACACGTCACGTCGCTTTTTTTTATTAATCAGCAAAGTTTACTTAGCCTTAACGATGGCACAAGTTACGGAGTTATCGCCATACAATATCGTCGGGAAGATCTCAGACGAGGAGTACGAGGTTGTTTTTACGCTTGCTTTCACACGCAAGGTATCGAAAGCGGACCTCGAAAAAGTACGACTCCGATATATTCCCGACTACGTTTGGGATCTCAAACTCCAAGCTGATTTTTGGAAGTTGGCGAATAGGAGATACCGGGACCGCGTATCTCTGAACAACTGGAGGACGTACGAAAGGCGACTCAGCGACGAGCTCGAGAAACATAAGACGATTTTGAAGAACTTCGACAAAGTGAGACGAACGTGCGCACCTCTGGACGACGCTAACCATTTCTCGCAGTGGCTTGATCCGGTGCGCGTTCAAACACTTGTCGATTTTCTCGAATTCCATCGGAGGGATAGTGAGATATTTCACAAACTAATAAGGCACTTCCGCGGCAAGAAAGACGAGCTGGACAATATACTGTATCTCGTATACGCCACATGGGCGGTATACGGTGAGTTCAGAATCCAGCCGTCACGGCCCAGTAGAGGTGAGGAAGTGCGAGATTGGATCGAAGATGTGTTTTTTTAGGTTTTATTTGTATCCTGTTTGTATATATTAGTTGTAAGTAAGTTAGTTTTAATTAGGTTAAGTTATATTTGTAAGATGTAAATGTATAATAAATAATATTTTCAATAAATGACTGTTTTTATGATAATTTTTATTCTTTTAATTTTTTCCCATACACTTTCCCTGCAACGACTTCTTAATGATAGAGTCGTAACAAAAAAATATGATTTTATAAATAAAAGCTTGTCGCGAGGTTTGCGAAAGAAAAATAAATTTATACTTATTAGTACATGAACCTCGCGACAAGCTTTCATTTTTAAATCATAAACAAAATGAATAAAGAAGAAAAAAAAATTGTTCTCTCGGACGGTTTTTTACTGTCGGGTGTAAAAATTCCCCATGGAGGGCTCATTTTAAAGGGTGCACACGCATAGCGGGCACGGAGTCCTATTCAATGAAGCACAGACGGGCCGAATCGGACGTCTCGATCGGGCGTTATGAGCCAAATAATTAATAAAGTTTACAGTAAAAGTTTTAAAGAAATTCGATTTAAAGGTGTTCAGCAAAAGAATGACACCACAACACCCTATTAAGACAACAATATATAACAAATCCTTTCCAAGAAGCAATGTTTCTACCTGCGCGGCCCGCGTTGATTGTTCCGTAGGGGAGGGGGTGGGTGAACACTAGCACTACATCCGACCGCTCGCACAGGTATATAAGCGCGAGCGATTCCTATCGGTTCACGCAGTCTTCTGTTAACCTTTGGAGTGTTCACACGTCACGTCGCTTTTTTTTATTAATCAGCAAAGTTTACTTAGCCTTAACGATGGCACAAGTTACGGAGTTATCGCCATACAATATCGTCGGGAAGATCTCAGACGAGGAGTACGAGGTTGTTTTTACGCTTGCTTTCACACGCAAGGTATCGAAAGCGGACCTCGAAAAAGTACGACTCCGATATATTCCCGACTACGTTTGGGATCTCAAACTCCAAGCTGATTTTTGGAAGTTGGCGAATAGGAGATACCGGGACCGCGTATCTCTGAACAACTGGAGGACGTACGAAAGGCGACTCAGCGACGAGCTCGAGAAACATAAGACGATTTTGAAGAACTTCGACAAAGTGAGACGAACGTGCGCACCTCTGGACGACGCTAACCATTTCTCGCAGTGGCTTGATCCGGTGCGCGTTCAAACACTTGTCGATTTTCTCGAATTCCATCGGAGGGATAGTGAGATATTTCACAAACTAATAAGGCACTTCCGCGGCAAGAAAGACGAGCTGGACAATATACTGTATCTCGTATACGCCACATGGGCGGTATACGGTGAGTTCAGAATCCAGCCGTCACGGCCCAGTAGAGGTGAGGAAGTGCGAGATTGGATCGAAGATGTGTTTTTTTAGGTTTTATTTGTATCCTGTTTGTATATATTAGTTGTAAGTAAGTTAGTTTTAATTAGGTTAAGTTATATTTGTAAGATGTAAATGTATAATAAATAATATTTTCAATAAATGACTGTTTTTATGATAATTTTTATTCTTTTAATTTTTTCCCATACACTTTCCCTGCAACGACTTCTTAATGATAGAGTCGTAACAAAAAAATATGATTTTATAAATAAAAGCTTGTCGCGAGGTTTGCGAAAGAAAAATAAATTTATACTTATTAGTACATGAACCTCGCGACAAGCTTTCATTTTTAAATCATAAACAAAATGAATAAAGAAGAAAAAAAAATTGTTCTCTCGGACGGTTTTTTACTGTCGGGTGTAAAAATTCCCCATGGAGGGCTCATTTTAAAGGGTGCACACGCATAGCGGGCACGGAGTCCTATTCAATGAAGCACAGACGGGCCGAATCGGACGTCTCGATCGGGCGTTATGAGCCAAATAATTAATAAAGTTTACAGTAAAAGTTTTAAAGAAATTCGATTTAAAGGTGTTCAGCAAAAGAATGACACCACAACACCCTATTAAGACAACAATATATAACAAATCCTTTCCAAGAAGCAATGTTTCTACCTGCGCGGCCCGCGTTGATTGTTCCGTAGGGGAGGGGGTGGGTGAACACTAGCACTACATCCGACCGCTCGCACAGGTATATAAGCGCGAGCGATTCCTATCGGTTCACGCAGTCTTCTGTTAACCTTTGGAGTGTTCACACGTCACGTCGCTTTTTTTTATTAATCAGCAAAGTTTACTTAGCCTTAACGATGGCACAAGTTACGGAGTTATCGCCATACAATATCGTCGGGAAGATCTCAGACGAGGAGTACGAGGTTGTTTTTACGCTTGCTTTCACACGCAAGGTATCGAAAGCGGACCTCGAAAAAGTACGACTCCGATATATTCCCGACTACGTTTGGGATCTCAAACTCCAAGCTGATTTTTGGAAGTTGGCGAATAGGAGATACCGGGACCGCGTATCTCTGAACAACTGGAGGACGTACGAAAGGCGACTCAGCGACGAGCTCGAGAAACATAAGACGATTTTGAAGAACTTCGACAAAGTGAGACGAACGTGCGCACCTCTGGACGACGCTAACAATTTCTCGCAGTGGCTTGATCCGGTGCGCGTTCAAACACTTGTCGATTTTCTCGAATTCCATCGGAGGGATAGTGAGATATTTCACAAACTAATAAGGCACTTCCGCGGCAAGAAAGACGAGCTGGACAATATACTGTATCTCGTATACGCCACATGGGCGGTATACGGTGAGTTCAGAATCCAGCCGTCACGGCCCAGTAGAGGTGAGGAAGTGCGAGATTGGATCGAAGATGTGTTTTTTTAGGTTTTATTTGTATCCTGTTTGTATATATTAGTTGTAAGTTAGTTTTAATTAGGTTAAGTTATATTTGTAAGATGTAAATGTATAATAAATAATATTTTCAATAAATGACTGTTTTTATGATAATTTTTATTCTTTTAATTTTTTCCCATACACTTTCCCTGCAACGACTTCTTAATGATAGAGTCGTAACAAAAAAATATGATTTTATAAATAAAAGCTTGTCGCGAGGTTTGCGAAAGAAAAAAAAATTTATACTTATTAGTACATGAACCTCGCGACAAGCTTTCATTTTTAAATCATAAACAAAATGAATAAAGAAGAAAAAAAAATTGTTCTCTCGGACGGTTTTTTACTGTCGGGTGTAAAAATTCCCCATGGAGGGCTCATTTTAAAGGGTGCACACGCATAGCGGGCACGGAGTCCTATTCAATGAAGCACAGACGGGCCGAATCGGACGTCTCGATCGGGCGTTATGAGCCAAATAATTAATAAAGTTTACAGTAAAAGTTTTAAAGAAATTCGATTTAAAGGTGTTCAGCAAAAGAATGACACCACAACACCCTATTAAGACAACAATATATAACAAATCCTTTCCAAGAAGCAATGTTTCTACCTGCGCGGCCCGCGTTGATTGTTCCGTAGGGGAGGGGGTGGGTGAACACTAGCACTACATCCGACCGCTCGCACAGGTATATAAGCGCGAGCGATTCCTATCGGTTCACGTACTCGTTGGATCGGCCAGTAGCCCAGTAGTCAGCGAGTGTGACTGTGTCCCGTACCGAATCGTTCTCCGTCTACCTACTTTTACCGCACGGACCCGTTTTAAATTGGGCCGACCGTTTGTGTTGTCGACGGTGCAAATTCAAATTTGTACCGGCGACAGCACGAAGGGAAGGCCTCTCGCGAGTGTCCTTGGGTGTCCTGACACCGAAGTGGTCGCGGAGGCTACTCAAAACTGAAGAAACCTACTACCCATGAAGCCGCATGAGAAGATGAAGCCGGGCGCCCGCAGTCCATCGGACCGTGGAGGCGCCGGCCGAAGTGAAGTACCAGCAGGAGATCGTCCAGGACTGAACCGGACAACGTCCCTCCCGAATGTCCGGGCGGCGTTGCCCGGTCCAGCACCGAAAAATGTTCCTCAACCGACCGAGAGAACAAAGGAATCTACCACCAAGTTAGTTGAGGGTAGATCGAAAAAACCCGCAGGCAGCGGAAAAACACCGGCCGCCAAGCCATCTCAGAGGCAGGCAACGGAAGGAGCTGCCAACCCACCCGACCAAAGCCGCCAGCTAACAGCAAAAACGACCCGCCCGGTCTCGTACGCGCGCGTCGCGGCCACTGAGAATGTTGTTGGGAACATTCCTGCTACAGTTCCGTCGACGTCCGCCGCGCGCCCCGTGGCGCCACCGTCTACGCGAGTGACCACAGCCGGTTTGTTCGCCGCGACTCGCGTACAGACTCCGCTCCCTCTCGTTCCAGCTCCCCGTCAATCGTTGGCGGGTCGAGCAGTGCCTTCTTCTCGCGACCCGAGACTGCGCACGGCGACCGTGCAGCCCGCGTCGCCCCCTGTTCCCGTCTCGCCCGCTGCGCCCCGCGCCTCGGCCTACGACTCGCCTGCCGTATACTCGGCTTGCTCATCGCGTGCAGGCTCGAGTCTCTCGCTCGCGTCGGTGTGCAGTGAGGTGATAGGAGACAGGGACGACCTGGACACCCCGATGTCCCCAACCCCGTCGACGGAAGACCTGGAGATGGTGACCAGGCCTCAACGTCGCAGACGGAGCTCGGACGAGGCAACTGAGGGAGCCAAGCGGTACTGCGGCACCCGCTCGCCTCAGGCAAACACGGACGTACTTAACAAGGTAAGTGGCCTACCTGTTAATGTAAACAGTGTCGCCAGTGCTGCCCCCGCGCCCGCCCCCGCCGATTCGAACTCGGCACCGGCAAAGGGGCAAAGGAAGAAGCCCCGCTACCCACCGCTGGTAGTGGAAAAGTTACCTAATTGGGCGTCGCACTTCAGGCAACTGGCTGCCAAGCTAGGCCGGCCGCCCAACGCTCGCCCCTACGGCTCGGGGGTTCGATTCTCGCCCGAGTCCGAGGATGAATACCGGCTGGTCCAGCGCTACCTGACGGCGCTGGAGAAGGAAGAGGGCGTCAGCTGGTTCGCCTATTCCCTACCAGCGGACAAGAATGTGAAGGTAGCCATCCGGGGGTTGCCTGCCGACACTGACCCCCAGGAGATAGGGGAGGAACTCCGCGTACTAGGATACGAGCCGGAGTACGTGCGTCACATTAGGGGACGCCAAGGAAAACCCGGCTGTGTTTTCCACGTCGTGCTGCGGCGTACGGAGGACGTGCGTCGGATCTACGACACCCAAGTGTTCATGAACATGCGGGGGGTCAAGATTGAGGCATGGCGTGGCAAACGTGGGCCCGCACAATGTCACCGGTGCCAGAAATTCAGGCACTCGTCGCACCAGTGCCACCGCCCGCTCGCCTGCGTTAGATGCGGAGAGGGGCACGTAGCGAGAGACTGTCCACGCCCCAGAGAGGAGCCGGCCACTTGCGCAAACTGCGGGGGCCCGCATCCAGCGTGCCATGTCAGGTGCCCCGTATTCCAAAGGGAGATACGGAACAAGCGGGCGGGTACAGTCGCCATCACGTCGACATCGACGCGCCGACAACAACCCACCGCACAAGATACTCAGGGGCAAGTGAAGGAACACGAGCGGGACCAAGGCGCGTCTTTGATGGCGGCTGCAAACGGGCCCACTGTACGCGGGGAGGCCACCTCCTCCCGGCGGAGGAAGAGGAAGAGTGGGGGTAGGAAGGGCAAACCTAAGCCCCCAGCGACCCGGAAGGAGGATCAAGGCCCGAAGTCTGCCCCTCCACAGAGGGGGACGCAGGTCGTGAAGGGGACGAAGAGCGTCAAAGCTGGCGCTAGCGGGGTGCAGGCCAAACGCACCCCCGCTACCACCCCCAACACCACGACCACCACCAACATCGCCCCCAAGGGGGCCCCCAGCTCTGAAATCACGACCTGCGCGATACAACTGCTGATGGACTTAATTAAGGCCATCAGACAGGGGCAGAGCCCGGAGCAGGTCATCCTTGACGGCCTGGCCAAGTTACTTACCTTGTGCCATGGCTAGGCCGTTGAGGGTGCTCCACTGGAACGCCCGGGGCCTTCGGGACAAGGTCGCCCCACTCCGCCTTCTCCTGAGGGAACAAAACATCGACGTGGCGCTGATAAGCGAGACGCACCTGGGGCCTGAAGATAGGGTCAGGTTCCCGGGTTTCCTCGTTTACAGGAGGGATGAAAGGTCGGCGAACAACACCCGGTACCGTGGTCTGGCGGTGCTAGTAAGGAGAAGAGTCGTCCACCAGGAGGCCCCCTCACCGTCACTCAACTCGCTCTACGTGCAGGGCGTTCAACTGCACGTTGCCGGCGAGGACATCCGCTTGTATGCTTGCTACAAGCCGCCCTCGGCTCGACTGGACCTCAACGAGCTGAGGGCCACCCTAGCAGCCTCCGAGTCGCCAGCAATCCTCGCCGGCGACATGAACTGCAAGCACCCGGCGTGGAACGCCCTGCAGCAAAACAGCGAGGGGAGACGGCTCTTCGCGGACGCGGAGGCCCATGGATACACAGTGTCCGGCCCTGAGACGCCCACTCACTACCCAGAAAACCCACTGCACATGCCCGACGTGCTGGACATTGTGATCCATGCGGGCCTGCGCTGCCAGATCACGCAACAGGTCTTGGACGACGAGCTACAGTCCGATCACCATCCTGTACTCGTCGTCTTATCGGGTATGCCGACCCGAGTGAAACCCCTAGCGCCACGTCGATGCACGGATTGGACGTCCTTCGCTGAAAAGCTTGCGACCACTACGCCAACTCGGCCCATCTTTGCCGCCGCAGACGTCGACCTACTAGCGGACGACATCACTGCTTGCGTGAAGAGCGCCTTGGCAGAGGCGACGACAACATCCCAGCCGCAGGGGAGAGGGCTACAGCCCCCCCTACCTGCCCGATTACATGCTCTAATCACTCGTAAGAGGCGCCTACGCAAGCAGTGGCAACAGTTGCGTTGCCCTATTATCAAAACGCAACTTAATCGACTTGCGGCAAAGGTAAAGACCGAGCTAGAGGCCCTAGACACCGAGAGCTGGGAGGAACGTATTGACTCAGCAGCATGTGACTGGACGGCGACACACAGACTGTGCCGCCAGCTCACAAACACCCCAGCTCCGGTACGCCCTCTGCAAGCCGACGACGGGGCCCTTAAGTACGTAGCCGAGGACCGCGCCGAGCTCTTCGCAGAGCACCTGGAGCGTCAGTTCCGCCCGAATCCGACCACTGAGCACGACCATGTCGCAGCAGTCGAGCAACACCTTAGAGACTACTTCGCGACGCCGATAGCCCCCGACGAAGACCCCGTCTATTTCTCGCCTGGCGCAGTTAGACGCGCCATCCTACGAACCAAGCCACGTAAGGCCCCCGGTGCCGACGGTATAACCAACGCAGCGCTGCGCCACTTGCCGTACCGTACTGTTGCGGCCCTGGCGCGCCTGTACACGGGTATACTGCGCACGGGGGCATCTTGGAAGGAGGGGCGCGTCATTATGCTGCCCAAGGCGGGAAAGAACCCGCTGAAACCGGAGAGCTATCGGCCGATCACCCTCCTCTCAGCGATCTCTAAGGTGTTCGAGCAACTCCTGCTGCGACACCTGTCGCCTCACATCTCCCCGCGCCCTGAACAATTCGGGTTTCGTGCGGAGCACAGCACGACGCTCCAGTTGTCGAGGGTACTGCACCTCCTGTCATCAGCGATGAACAAGAGAGAGTACGGGGTAGCAGTATTCCTCGACATGGAAAAGGCGTTCGACAGAGTTTGGCACGAAGGGCTAGTTTACAAACTAGCCACCTCAAGCGCGCCCCGTCGCTTAGTAAAAGTGGTGCAAGCTTTCCTGTCCAACAGGTGTTTCAGAGTGGTGGTCGACGGGGCACTATCCGCCCCTAGACCTATCCTAGCGGGCGTACCGCAAGGTAGCTGTGTCTCGCCGGCGTGTTACTCACGTTACACCGACGACATACCTACATCAACAGATGCCACGCTCGCGCTGTATGCCGACGACGCCGCGTACATAACAACGTCACTCAACGCAAAGTACGCGGCGACGAAGATGCAGCGCGCGCTAAACTTGATTCCCGGCTGGCTCGCCAAGTGGCGACTGTCGGTTAACGTGGGTAAGACGCAAGCATTGATTACCGGCTGTTGCCCTCTACCACCACGTCTGAAACTCAGCGGAGCCGAGATCGATTGGGCCCCCCGGGCTAAGTACCTGGGGGTGACCATCGACAGACGACTCACTATGGGACCTCACGCCCGCAATGTCGCCTCGCAGGGTAGAGTCGTCCGCCATAGGCTCAAACCAGTGCTCTCGTCCCGACTCCCGGCGCGCGTCAAACTGGGAATATACAAGGCGTACATACGCCCAGTATTGACGTACGCCGCTCCAGCATGGTTCGCCCTCACTAGCGAGACGAGCCGAGAAGGACTCCGCAAGCAACAACGCCTCGCTTTGCGTAGAGTCGTCGACGCCCCTCGCTACGTGAGGAACGACATTATACAGCGAGACCTCGGGATTGAGAGCCTGGACGAGTTTGTGCGGCGCCTCGCGAAGGGTATGTTCGCGCGAGCCGATGCCTCAGCTTGGCCCCACGTCAAGCACCTGGCACCCTGGCACGCGCGCCCACCTGACGCGAGACGACTCCCCCGCGATCTAATTGCGGGCAGTGAGTCCCCAACATCCCCGGATTGACGCCTGAGTAGGTCGTACCAGTCTACACGCGACCTACTCAAACAATAAGACTCCACATACTACACGCACCCCGATAAGTACCGAGTGCTAAGTTAATATAGGCACGGTACAAATCGCCCATACATCCACCACTACTCACTCGCCAAACTCACGCACCGAGTAGATAGCTTAGGCTTACTATTCGGTGCACGTGCACTGAGTAATGTCACACATACAATGTTGCTCACACACAAACATAAGTCGACACTGCGGTCTAACACGTGACCGGCTCGCTCTGGAAGCGGGTTAGACGAGTGTTTCATGCCTACTGTAGGTTCGTAACAAGCCGGCACACCTGTCGCAGGTCGTCCCCCGCTGGGCTTCCTCTAGGTAACTAGGGGTTTCACCTGGCGGCGACTGACCGCCGGTGTGTCGTGAAGAGTCGGCGCTATATCAACGTAGCGCCGTAACGCGCCTACAGTACACACATACATACAGATACACATAGAGCTCTATCGCTCTAGTTAGCTAGGCCACTAGTAGGCCACCTAACGACGGGCCCGTTTTAACGGGCCGCGGTAGGACTCCGCGGTCAGGGGGCGAAGCCCCGAAACCGCTCGCCACGCCCCCTTGCGGGGGCGTCGCGATTAGCTACAGTGTCGGTTCACGCAGTCTTCTGTTAACCTTTGGAGTGTTCACACGTCACGTCGCTTTTTTTTATTAATCAGCAAAGTTTACTTAGCCTTAACGATGGCACAAGTTACGGAGTTATCGCCATACAATATCGTCGGGAAGATCTCAGACGAGGAGTACGAGGTTGTTTTTACGCTTGCTTTCACACGCAAGGTATCGAAAGCGGACCTCGAAAAAGTACGACTCCGATATATTCCCGACTACGTTTGGGATCTCAAACTCCAAGCTGATTTTTGGAAGTTGGCGAATAGGAGATACCGGGACCGCGTATCTCTGAACAACTGGAGGACGTACGAAAGGCGACTCAGCGACGAGCTCGAGAAACATAAGACGATTTTGAAGAACTTCGACAAAGTGAGACGAACGTGCGCACCTCTGGACGACGCTAACCATTTCTCGCAGTGGCTTGATCCGGTGCGCGTTCAAACACTTGTCGATTTTCTCGAATTCCATCGGAGGGATAGTGAGATATTTCACAAACTAATAAGGCACTTCCGCGGCAAGAAAGACGAGCTGGACAATATACTGTATCTCGTATACGCCACATGGGCGGTATACGGTGAGTTCAGAATCCAGCCGTCACGGCCCAGTAGAGGTGAGGAAGTGCGAGATTGGATCGAAGATGTGTTTTTTTAGGTTTTATTTGTATCCTGTTTGTATATATTAGTTGTAAGTTAGTTTTAATTAGGTTAAGTTATATTTGTAAGATGTAAATGTATAATAAATAATATTTTCAATAAATGACTGTTTTTATGATAATTTTTATTCTTTTAATTTTTTCCCATACACTTTCCCTGCAACGACTTCTTAATGATAGAGTCGTAACAAAAAAATATGATTTTATAAATAAAAGCTTGTCGCGAGGTTTGCGAAAGAAAAAAAAATTTATACTTATTAGTACATGAACCTCGCGACAAGCTTTCATTTTTAAATCATAAACAAAATGAATAAAGAAGAAAAAAAAATTGTTCTCTCGGACGGTTTTTTACTGTCGGGTGTAAAAATTCCCCATGGAGGGCTCATTTTAAAGGGTGCACACGCATAGCGGGCACGGAGTCCTATTCAATGAAGCACAGACGGGCCGAATCGGACGTCTCGATCGGGCGTTATGAGCCAAATAATTAATAAAGTTTACAGTAAAAGTTTTAAAGAAATTCGATTTAAAGGTGTTCAGCAAAAGAATGACACCACAACACCCTATTAAGACAACAATATATAACAAATCCTTTCCAAGAAGCAATGTTTCTACCTGCGCGGCCCGCGTTGATTGTTCCGTAGGGGAGGGGGTGGGTGAACACTAGCACTACATCCGACCGCTCGCACAGGTATATAAGCGCGAGCGATTCCTATCGGTTCACGCGGGATTCGCTCCGTTGCCCAGTGCGCTCGTGTATTGTATACCGTACGGACCGCGTAATTTTCCGCCGGCTAACCCTTTGTGTTGTCGTAGGTACTGGTCTCGGCTAGTACTTGCGGTAGCACACAGGGGGGGCCGCCCCGTTGCTGCTCAGTGTGGTCAAGCACACTGTTGCGGTCGCGGTGGCAACGTGCCAAAAGTTTTTAATCTTTTATTTTCCAATTTTTTTTAATAACAATTTTAATTCTTCGCTTCGCGCGTTTCTCGTACACCCGGGTGTACGAGAAAGTATTTTAATTCGCGAGTGTTACACCCGCCATGCCGCCGAAGAAACCTGGGTCAAGGACCTCATTGGGGAATGACCCCTTGTCCCCGAACCAGGATCGACCGATGGGGGACCGGACGCTGTCGCTCCCACATATTGGGGGCTTGACTCCCGGTGCCCCACCCGCCCCCAAGGCGAAGAAGGAGGACGCCACTTCCGGCCCACCGGAACTGCCGACGACTGCGCGCGTTTCGTCGGTGGCGTCGTCGAGCCGGCAGCCAGCCGTCCCCGTTCGCCCACCTGCCTTCCGCCCTGTGCCCATTCAGGCCCCGGGACCTGTCGCACCACCAAGCCGCCACTCAACCGCGCGTCCACCAACCCCTGCCGTGCGCTCCGCTGCGCCGGGGGAACAAGTGGCTACGCGTAGTGCAGGGGCCCCAGTGCGCCCTATACGCACCGCTGCGTCAGCTGTGCGCACCGTCACGCCCCACACCAGTGCTTCACCTACATCCAGTGCCAGTGGCAAGTTGGCCAACGCTGGAAGATTAGCGATGAAGACCCCGACCTCCACCAACACCCCCCCTCTCGACCGCGCTGGACAACGTGCTGTGGAGACGAGGGCGCAGCTCGGCTCAGGTCGCCGCACCGCCTCGCCGGCTACCCGCCGCCTGCTGGCGGGTTCAGCCGCCACGACTGCTGCGTCGAGTGAGAGGTCAGTTACCTATCAATTTTCGCCACCACCTCCAAGGGGTTCCGCCCAGGACTCCCCCGCCGCGATGTCGGCCTGCTCCTCCCGTCAAGGGTCGGACATGTCGGCCTCATCGGGGGCCTCCTCTTATGCCGGTCGCCGGGACGTGTCGCTCGATACGCCCACGCGACCCGGCTCATCAATGGCGGGCCCCACACCCCCACCACTGGAGACTCCGGGCTTCGACTTCGAGTTTCAACTCGAGGCCCGACCTCAGCGCAGGCCCCGGAGCTCGGACGATGAGGCCGCTGAAGAGGCCAAGCGTCCTTGTATGGACCCCCCCCTACCTCAGCGCACCCTTCGTGGGCGGGGGGGCGCCGGGTCTAACACCTTCGCCGAAGCGGTTCGCTCGCCGCCGACTTCTCCACCACCACCGACCACTTCCGCATGTGTGGGCCCAAACCGGGACCCAACGGACTCAGGGGCCCCCTCTTTTACGAGGGCCCCCACTACTTCTGCCTCAGAGAAAGACGCCAGCACGAAGAGGAAGTCACCCCGCTACCCTCCGTTGATAGTGGAGAGGCTGCCGGGTTGGGCCGCCCACTTTAGGGCATTGAGGGGCCAACTGGGCCACCCACCGAATGCTCGCCCGTATCAGGGCGGTATTCGGTTCTTGCCCGAAAGTGAGGGCGAGTATAGGGTTGTCCAGAGGTACCTCACTAGCCTGGAGAAGGAAAGCGGCATCTCCTGGTTTGCCTACTCGCTCTCAGCGGAGAGGAGTTTTAAGGTGGCTATCCGGGGACTCCCTGCCGTCACCGACCCGGCAGAAATTGAAGAGGAGCTTCGCCAACAGGGATATGAGCCAGAGTTCGTGCGCAATATTAAGGCGCGCGAAGGGAGACCTGGCTGTATCTTCCATGCGGTGCTAAAGAGGACGCCCGATGTCCGTAGAATCTACGACACCACGCAGTTCTTATATATGCGTGGTGTCAGGATCGAGGCGTGGAGGGGCAAAAAAGGGCCCGCCCAGTGCCACAGGTGCCAAAAGTTCCGGCACAGCTCGCACCTGTGCCAAGCAAAAGAATGACACCACAACACCCTATTAAGACAACAATATATAACAAATCCTTTCCAAGAAGCAATGTTTCTACCTGCGCGGCCCGCGTTGATTGTTCCGTAGGGGAGGGGGTGGGTGAACACTAGCACTACATCCGACCGCTCGCACAGGTATATAAGCGCGAGCGATTCCTATCGGTTCACGCCAGCTCGCACCTGTGCCACCGCCCGCTCGCATGCGTGCGTTGCGGCGAAAACCACGCCGCAAAGGACTGCCCACGCCCAAAGACAGAACCGGCTACCTGCGCAAACTGTGCAGGTGACCATCCGGCGTGCCACTCAAAGTGCCCCGTGTTCCTCAATGAGGTGAGGAACAAGCGAGCGGGCACTGTTGCCATCTCCCGGCAACAGCGACAGCGAGGCGCGGCCAATGAGAGGCCCATAAACGCCGAGGAGAGGGAGGCGCCTAGCGCATCCTTGATGGCGGCGGCTAATGGGCCCTCAGCCAGAGGAGAAGTTGGCCCCTCCGGGAGGCGGAGGAAGTCACACAGGGGGGGGAAGAAGAAGGGGAAGAAGCCCCCGCCCCCCCCCCACGCACCCCGGAAAAGAAACTACGACTGCCCTAGCCCCATCCGGGACTAGGGCCCCCGAGCGACCTTTACCTGTCGCTGAGGACAGAGAACAGAGGAAGGTGCAGCGCACAGAAGCGAGACGCGCCGCTCCCAAAGCGGTTGCGCACGCAAGCGCTGCACCGACTCAGCAGCGACAGGGCCATAGTAGTCCCCCGAGCCAACCCTCAGCCGGGGACGGTGATCTGCTGAGGACCCGCTTGAGCCGAATCATGCGGCCTCTGGGGGGACTCTTGCTCCGTGCGATAGGAGCACGGGATCCGTGGGCAGCACTCCTCGAGGGCTTGCCTCAGTTGCTGGATATTCTGACCGGTAATTGATGGCTAAGTCCTTGAGGATTATGCATTGGAACGCCCGCGGCCTTAGGAAAAAGGTCGCTCCCCTCCGCCTCCTCCTCAAGGAACAGAAAATCGACGTGGCGCTAATCAGCGAAACGCACCTGGGACCTGCCGACAGACTAAGGCTCCCAGGTTACGTGATATACAGACAGGACGAAAAATCGGCAGTCGGCACTCCTTACCGTGGTCTGGCGGTATTAGTGAGGCGTAGAGTCGTCCACCAGCCCTTGCCCCCTCCCTCGACGCCACTCAACACGTTGTACGCGCTGGGTGTGCAGGTCCACGTTGCCGGCGAGGACCTTGATATCTACGCGGCCTACATCCCGCCCGCAACCAGCTTCGATGTAGCGGAGCTGCGGGCGATCATGCTGCAGTCGTCACGGCCGACACTCCTGGCCGGCGACCTCAACTGCAAACACCCAGCGTGGAATTCCAACGTGTCGAATTCCGGGGGTAATCGACTCCTCGCTGACGCGCAGGCCCAGGGGTACGACGTGTCCGGTCCGGAAACCCCGACGCATTATCCGGACTATTATCTACATGCGCCGGATGTGCTGGACGTCGTCGTACAAAGGGGCCTGAACTGCCAGATCACCCAGCAAGTCCTGGACGACGAGATGCTGTCGGATCACCAACCTGTCCTCGTCGTCCTAGCCGATATGCCGATTCGACTCTCGCCCCCAGCGCCACGTCGATTAACTGACTGGACTAAGTTCCAGGAAGTGATGGAGACCACCACACTAGCTTGGCCTGTCGTCTCCTCCGCAGACGTGGACAGACTGGCGGAAGAAGTCACCGTTTGCATCCAACGCGCCTATGAAGAGGCGACTACTATCATCCCGCAGCCGCAGGGGAAAGTTTTTAGGCCCCTGCCGAAACACCTGCAAGTGTTGGTCGCCGAGACTAGGCGCCTTCGCAAACGGTGGCAGCAGAGCAGATGCCCGGTGCAAAAAGCACAGCTCAACCGCCATGCGGAGAGAGTTCGAGCCAAGCTACAGGCATTCAACGCCGAGAGCTGGGAAGAACATGTTATTTCCACTGAGGGAGACTGGCCGGCAATTCATAGACTTTGCCGGCAGTTGACGAATACCCCAGCTCCGGTGCGCCCGCTATTACACAGCGACGGGGCCCCAAGATACTCCGCAGCAGACCGTGCGGAGATCTTCGCCGAAAGCCTGGAGCGTCAATTCCAGCCGAACCCGACTGTTGAACTGGAACATGTCGCAGCAGTCGAGAGGCACCTTGGAGAGTACTTCGCCTCGCCGATAGCTCCCGAGGAAGACCCAATCTTCTTCTCGCCCAACGCAGTCAGACGCGCCATCCTTCTCACGAAGCCGAGGAAGGCCCCTGGAGCGGACGGCATCTCCAACACAGCGCTGCGCCACCTGCCGTACCGTTCGGTAGCGGCCTTGGCGCGCCTGTACACGGGGGTGCTGCGCACGGGGGTCTTTCCCGGATGCTGGAAGGAAGGGCGCGTCATTATGCTGCCGAAGGCGAACAAAAACGTGCTGAAGCCGGAGAGCTATCGGCCGATCACACTGCTGCCCACGATGTCCAAGGTGTTTGAAAAACTCCTGCTGCGACATCTCACTCCGCACCTGACTCCACGGCCGGAACAGTTCGGGTTCCGCTCGGAACACAGCACGACGCTCCAGCTGTCGAGGGTACTGCACCAACTTACAGCTTCGCTGAACAAGAAAGAGCGGACGGTTGCAGTATTCCTCGACATGGAAAAGGCATTCGACCGGGTCTGGCATGAGGGCCTGGTCTACAAGATTTCCAAGTCCGGTGCGCCCCGTCGCATCGTAAAGGTGGTCTCCTCCTTCCTCACAGACAGGACCTTCAAGGTGGTGGTCGATGGCGCACTCTCGAGCGCCCGCCGGGTCGGGGCCGGTGTTCCGCAGGGTAGCTGCGTTTCACCGGTCTGCTACTCATGTTACACCGACGACATCCCCACGACGCAGGAAACCACGCTCGCGCTGTACGCTGACGACGCCGCGTACATTGGGTCCTCGCTCAATGCGCAGCACGCGGCGGTCAAAGTGCAGCGCGTTCTGGACCTACTTCCCGACTGGCTGTCGAAGTGGAGGTTGTCGGTGAACGTGGGCAAGACCCAGGCGCTGCTCGTCGGGTCTGCTCGCCTCCCACCACCTCTCCAGCTGCAAGGTGCCGACATCGCCTGGTCGCCCCAGGTAAAATACCTAGGGGTCACCATCGATCGTCGGCTCTCCATGCGAGGTCACGTCCGGCAGGTCACCGCCAAGTGCAGAGCTGCCCGCGCGCTGCTCCGCCCAGTGCTCTCCTCCCGCCTCCCGCTACGTACCAAGTTGGGGGTGTACAAGACGTACATCCGGCCAATAGTTACGTATGCCGCCCCAGCTTGGCTCGCCCTCACCAGCGAAGCTAGCAAAAACCGCCTCCGGTCGCAGCAAAGCGCTTCGCTCCGGATCGTCGTAGGCGCACCCCCGCTGGTGAGGAACAGCGTCATCCAGCGGGACCTCCAGATGGAGAGCCTGGACCAGTTCTGCGCCCGCCTCGCGTCCAACATGTTCGCGCGTGCCGACGCTTCTGCTTGGCCACACGTCAAGCACTTAGCGCCCTGGCACGCGCGGCCTCCTGACGCGAGGCGCTTTCCACGTGATCTCCTGCCGGACGTGACCGACCCCCCCCCCGGACTTGACGCTTGAGTGAGCCGTTTTTCACGTACACGCGACTCACTCATACAAGGAATCACTGCACAACAGTACACGCACCCGGTGCGCGTTGTGTGCTAAGTTAATATAGGCATGACGTGCATCAGCCATCAGACACACATGACTCCACACTCATCATACCCACGCAGAGGACGCGCAGCGCGGACGCGCGTCTGTATGCCCACATGAGCGGTGTCACACACCTCAATACCGCTCACACTCCCACTACGGCCCCCGGGTCTGTAGCGTAACCGGCTCGATCTGGAAGCGTGGCAGACGGGGGCCCTCATCCCCAGTAGGGAGCGCCCCTAAAGCCGGCATTCTCGTCGCAGGTCGTCTCTCGCCGGGCTTCCTCCGGGCAACCGGTGGTCTCACCTGGCGGGGACTGACCGCCGAGATGTCGTGAAGTAATTGGCACTGCAAGAGCGGTGCCAAGGCGCTCCTACTGCACACATTCCAGCTACTCCTAGGCGATTTGCGTACGCGCACTCGCCATGAGGCTACCGCCTATAAGGTACCCCAACGCAGGGTCCGTATTTACGGGCCCCTACCCTGCTACTGCGGGACAAAGGCATAGCCTAAACCCCGCCCACCGCGCCCTCTTGCGAGGGACGCAGTGACTACTCGGACCGGATCGGTTCACGCAGTCTTCTGTTAACCTTTGGAGTGTTCACACGTCACGTCGCTTTTTTTTATTAATCAGCAAAGTTTACTTAGCCTTAACGATGGCACAAGTTACGGAGTTATCGCCATACAATATCGTCGGGAAGATCTCAGACGAGGAGTACGAGGTTGTTTTTACGCTTGCTTTCACACGCAAGGTATCGAAAGCGGACCTCGAAAAAGTACGACTCCGATATATTCCCGACTACGTTTGGGATCTCAAACTCCAAGCTGATTTTTGGAAGTTGGCGAATAGGAGATACCGGGACCGCGTATCTCTGAACAACTGGAGGACGTACGAAAGGCGACTCAGCGACGAGCTCGAGAAACATAAGACGATTTTGAAGAACTTCGACAAAGTGAGACGAACGTGCGCACCTCTGGACGACGCTAACCATTTCTCGCAGTGGCTTGATCCGGTGCGCGTTCAAACACTTGTCGATTTTCTCGAATTCCATCGGAGGGATAGTGAGATATTTCACAAACTAATAAGGCACTTCCGCGGCAAGAAAGACGAGCTGGACAATATACTGTATCTCGTATACGCCACATGGGCGGTATACGGTGAGTTCAGAATCCAGCCGTCACGGCCCAGTAGAGGTGAGGAAGTGCGAGATTGGATCGAAGATGTGTTTTTTTAGGTTTTATTTGTATCCTGTTTGTATATATTAGTTGTAAGTAAGTTAGTTTTAATTAGGTTAAGTTATATTTGTAAGATGTAAATGTATAATAAATAATATTTTCAATAAATGACTGTTTTTATGATAATTTTTATTCTTTTAATTTTTTCCCATACACTTTCCCTGCAACGACTTCTTAATGATAGAGTCGTAACAAAAAAATATGATTTTATAAATAAAAGCTTGTCGCGAGGTTTGCGAAAGAAAAAAAAATTTATACTTATTAGTACATGAACCTCGCGACAAGCTTTCATTTTTAAATCATAAACAAAATGAATAAAGAAGAAAAAAAAATTGTTCTCTCGGACGGTTTTTTACTGTCGGGTGTAAAAATTCCCCATGGAGGGCTCATTTTAAAGGGTGCACACGCATAGCGGGCACGGAGTCCTATTCAATGAAGCACAGACGGGCCGAATCGGACGTCTCGATCGGGCGTTATGAGCCAAATAATTAATAAAGTTTACAGTAAAAGTTTTAAAGAAATTCGATTTAAAGGTGTTCAGCAAAAGAATGACACCACAACACCCTATTAAGACAACAATATATAACAAATCCTTTCCAAGAAGCAATGTTTCTACCTGCGCGGCCCGCGTTGATTGTTCCGTAGGGGAGGGGGTGGGTGAACACTAGCACTACATCCGACCGCTCGCACAGGTATATAAGCGCGAGCGATTCCTATCGGTTCACGCAGTCTTCTGTTAACCTTTGGAGTGTTCACACGTCACGTCGCTTTTTTTTATTAATCAGCAAAGTTTACTTAGCCTTAACGATGGCACAAGTTACGGAGTTATCGCCATACAATATCGTCGGGAAGATCTCAGACGAGGAGTACGAGGTTGTTTTTACGCTTGCTTTCACACGCAAGGTATCGAAAGCGGACCTCGAAAAAGTACGACTCCGATATATTCCCGACTACGTTTGGGATCTCAAACTCCAAGCTGATTTTTGGAAGTTGGCGAATAGGAGATACCGGGACCGCGTATCTCTGAACAACTGGAGGACGTACGAAAGGCGACTCAGCGACGAGCTCGAGAAACATAAGACGATTTTGAAGAACTTCGACAAAGTGAGACGAACGTGCGCACCTCTGGACGACGCTAACCATTTCTCGCAGTGGCTTGATCCGGTGCGCGTTCAAACACTTGTCGATTTTCTCGAATTCCATCGGAGGGATAGTGAGATATTTCACAAACTAATAAGGCACTTCCGCGGCAAGAAAGACGAGCTGGACAATATACTGTATCTCGTATACGCCACATGGGCGGTATACGGTGAGTTCAGAATCCAGCCGTCACGGCCCAGTAGAGGTGAGGAAGTGCGAGATTGGATCGAAGATGTGTTTTTTTAGGTTTTATTTGTATCCTGTTTGTATATATTAGTTGTAAGTTAGTTTTAATTAGGTTAAGTTATATTTGTAAGATGTAAATGTATAATAAATAATATTTTCAATAAATGACTGTTTTTATGATAATTTTTATTCTTTTAATTTTTTCCCATACACTTTCCCTGCAACGACTTCTTAATGATAGAGTCGTAACAAAAAAATATGATTTTATAAATAAAAGCTTGTCGCGAGGTTTGCGAAAGAAAAAAAAATTTATACTTATTAGTACATGAACCTCGCGACAAGCTTTCATTTTTAAATCATAAACAAAATGAATAAAGAAGAAAAAAAAATTGTTCTCTCGGACGGTTTTTTACTGTCGGGTGTAAAAATTCCCCATGGAGGGCTCATTTTAAAGGGTGCACACGCATAGCGGGCACGGAGTCCTATTCAATGAAGCACAGACGGGCCGAATCGGACGTCTCGATCGGGCGTTATGAGCCAAATAATTAATAAAGTTTACAGTAAAAGTTTTAAAGAAATTCGATTTAAAGGTGTTCAGCAAAAGAATGACACCACAACACCCTATTAAGACAACAATATATAACAAATCCTTTCCAAGAAGCAATGTTTCTACCTGCGCGGCCCGCGTTGATTGTTCCGTAGGGGAGGGGGTGGGTGAACACTAGCACTACATCCGACCGCTCGCACAGGTATATAAGCGCGAGCGATTCCTATCGGTTCACGCAGTCTTCTGTTAACCTTTGGAGTGTTCACACGTCACGTCGCTTTTTTTTATTAATCAGCAAAGTTTACTTAGCCTTAACGATGGCACAAGTTACGGAGTTATCGCCATACAATATCGTCGGGAAGATCTCAGACGAGGAGTACGAGGTTGTTTTTACGCTTGCTTTCACACGCAAGGTATCGAAAGCGGACCTCGAAAAAGTACGACTCCGATATATTCCCGACTACGTTTGGGATCTCAAACTCCAAGCTGATTTTTGGAAGTTGGCGAATAGGAGATACCGGGACCGCGTATCTCTGAACAACTGGAGGACGTACGAAAGGCGACTCAGCGACGAGCTCGAGAAACATAAGACGATTTTGAAGAACTTCGACAAAGTGAGACGAACGTGCGCACCTCTGGACGACGCTAACCATTTCTCGCAGTGGCTTGATCCGGTGCGCGTTCAAACACTTGTCGATTTTCTCGAATTCCATCGGAGGGATAGTGAGATATTTCACAAACTAATAAGGCACTTCCGCGGCAAGAAAGACGAGCTGGACAATATACTGTATCTCGTATACGCCACATGGGCGGTATACGGTGAGTTCAGAATCCAGCCGTCACGGCCCAGTAGAGGTGAGGAAGTGCGAGATTGGATCGAAGATGTGTTTTTTTAGGTTTTATTTGTATCCTGTTTGTATATATTAGTTGTAAGTTAGTTTTAATTAGGTTAAGTTATATTTGTAAGATGTAAATGTATAATAAATAATATTTTCAATAAATGACTGTTTTTATGATAATTTTTATTCTTTTAATTTTTTCCCATACACTTTCCCTGCAACGACTTCTTAATGATAGAGTCGTAACAAAAAAATATTTTTTTTTTTTTTTTTTTTTTTTTATATTTTATAAACTAGCACTTGACTGCAATCCTACCTGATGGTAAGCAGTGATGCAATCGTCGATGGTAAAGCGCACTAGTTTATTAAGAGCCTATTCACTCTAGCCTTGAAGACGCCTAAATTATAATTGGCCGGGAAAACCGCAGCAGGCAAATTGTTCCAGTCCCTCGATGTACGCGGTATAAACGACGAGGCAAAACGCTTAGTCCGGACCGTGGAAGTTTCAACAACGTAAGGGTGGATATTCGCCGTACGCCGGGTTGTTCGATGGTAGAAAGGAGATGGCGGTATCAAGTCATGCAATTCCCGCGCACACTCTCCAAAATGCATCCTGTAAAACACCGAAAGGCTGGCTACTCTACGCCTGTGCTCGAGGCTTTGTAGATTGGACTTAACCAAGTCTGGATCACCAATTAGCCTCTTCGCACGCCTTTCCACCGAGTCCAAAGCTGCTAGGTGGCATTTTGCAGCACCAGCCCATATGTGGCTGCAGTACTCCACACACGAACGGACTTGTGCTTTGTATAAGATTAGAAGCTGTTCCGGTGTGAAGTACCGCCGGACTTTTGCTAGAACGCCGAGTTTCCTAGCAGCTACCTTAGCTTTGGACTCAATGAACCGCCCAAAGTTGAGGTCTGAGGAAATTTCTACCCCCAAGAGCTGAAGGCGGTCGGTGCACTCCAGGGATACATTCCGGAAAGCAGGAGCCAAGGTGAACGGGCTCCTTTTGGCGGTGAACAGACACGCTTGTGTTTTGGTGGCGTTGAATCCCACAATATTGGCTTCGCCCCATTTGGAGACTGCCTGAAGTGAAGCATTCGTCCGCTCCACCATAGCCTCCCTTTCAGCCTGGATCAGCTCTTTACTAGCCCGAGGAGTTGGCAGGTATCTGTCTACAACTGTGCTATCATCTGCATACCCATAGATACCGGGCATCAGCAGATCGTTGATATGCAGGAGGAAGAGAGTTGCAGAGAGAACAGACCCCTGAGGAACTCCGGCATTAGTCGTCATGGGCTCTGATGAGCATCCGTTGACAACAACTCGGAGAGACCGTTCACTCAGGAAGTCTTTTACCCAACTAATCAGGCCAGGGGAAATGCCGTACGCTGGAAGCTTACTCAAAAGGCTAGCGTGCCATACCCTGTCGAAGGCCTTCGAGACGTCTAGAGAAACCGCAATCGCTTCCCCATTCCTCTCGAGGGCCTCGCCCCACAAGTGGGTGGCATAAACTAGTAGGTCCCCAGTAGATCGATTGCGGCGAAACCCGTACTGTCGGTCACTGAGGAGATCGTTACCTTCCAGGTATGCCATGAGGCGCGAGTTCAATACACGCTCCATAATCTTGCAGAGTATGGAGGTTACCGAAATCGGCCGATAGTTGTTAGGATCGGCACGACTGCCCTTTTTGGGCACGGGTTGTACATTGGCAAGCTTCCAGGACTTGGGCACTATTCCAGTCCTAAATGAGAGGCGATACAAGCGAGTCAATACAGGAGACAACTCGGGCGCACAAGCCTTGAGAACTATCGCTGGTATACCATCTGGTCCACTAGCTTTATTCACGTCTAGACGACACAGTGCTCTCAGAACTTCATTGTTCCTTATGCGAATTTCGGGCATCGAGGTGTCGCAGAAAGGCAGAGTCGGTGGAGTAGCACCACAAGTGTCAAGACGAGAATTATGGGCGAAGAGAGATGCAAAGAGACCTGCTTTCTCTCTCGCGGTGTGAGCCAGTGTTCCATCAGGCTTAACCAGCGGAGGCAGTGTGGGCCGACAGAAGTTCGCTTCGACCGACTTGGCAAGGGACCAAAAAGCTCTGCTACCGGATGGCTGTGCAGAGAGCTTTGTGCCAATATGAGTAATGCGGTCAAAGCGAGCCTTCCTTAGTGCCTTTTTGTAGGACTTGGCAGCTTGGTTGAAGGCTCTCTTCTTTGAACTCAGATCCGGAGCTTTGCGGTCACGAGCATCAACCCAGGTGAGAAACGCCGAATGCTTAAGCTCTTCAGCTTTTATGCAATCGGCGCTGAACCATGGGTGAACTGAGCCACCGATGGGTACGTCGCTATAAGGGATGAAATACTCCATAGCTTGACGTATCACATCGGATACGGCATCTGCACAGCTCGACGGATTTTCAGAAGAGAAGCAAACCTGCTGCCAAGGATAAGACGCAAAGAAGTGCCGTATCTCATCCCAATCTGCCGACTTGTAACGCCACATCCGCCGTTCACCGCGAGACTCACAGTCAGGTGGGGAGAAGGACGATACAGACTTCACCAGACAGTGATCTGATGTTCCAAGTGGTGAAGAAACTGTTACGATACATCTGTCCGGATCGGTGGTCAGCAGAAGGTCCAGACAATTGGCAGTATGACCAACTACATCAGGCACCCTGGTCGCTTGCTTCACCAGCTGGGAAAGGCCCAACGATACCGCAAAGTTTCGCGCTTCTCTTCCAGCGTGGTCGGTCCTCTGGTATGGGAAAAGCCAGTCTCGGTGGCAGGCGTTAAAGTCCCCCAGAGCGACAAGCTGCGCATCAGGGTGCCGATGCAGAGCCTTATCGGCAGCTTCACTGAGCTGGTCAAACATTCGAGTCGTCTCCTGATCACCGCTGTGCGATCGGTAGACACAGGCATAGACGATTTTGTCCATACCAGTGTCCACCAACAGCCATAGCGTGGAAAAATTTGGGTCTTCAAGGTGACGGAGACGCTGACAGCAGATGTCATTACGGACGTACACACAGACCCCGGCACGCTGCAGAAAATGATGCTCCAATGAGTATCCCGGGTAGTTGAGGTACGCCGCATCTGACGGACATCTAATCTGAGTCTCCGTCAAGAAAAGCAAGTGTGGCTTGTCAGTCTCTAGATGGTGGTGGACCGCATCGAGATTGGAGTGCAGTCCTCGAATATTAGAGAGGTGCACTTTGAAAGAGAGGACGTGCATCCGCTGTACACACTTACTTTTCTTTTTACGTTTCATAATATTTTTATGATGGAGTGAATAGGGTTGATGGAAGATGGCAGTTGAGCGAGGTGATGCGATGTTAAACCCAACAACACAACCAGAGTTGCCGCGCCAATGGAAGGTTAATCTGGAGACTGCGGGGACGCCCGAACCCCCCCAGGGATCGCCATCGGGTCCTCTCATCCGGTCGCCAACCGGCACGATGGGGCCACCCTGGGATTTTTCGCAGTTGGCGGGGCAGCCTTTCATGTGTGGCTGGCACACTACTTGGGCCCCCAACTACCTGCGGTCGGCCAGCGGAGCACCGTGCTTCGGATCCCGCTACCCTCCACGATCAAGCGTCCGACGCAACAACAGCTGGTGCATCATACCCGTTATACATCGCAACACAACTGCTCAGACCCAACTTCCACCGTACGGCTCAGACCCAACTTCCACCGTACGGCTTCACCAAACATCATATGATTTTATAAATAAAAGCTTGTCGCGAGGTTTGCGAAAGAAAAAAAAATTTATACTTATTAGTACATGAACCTCGCGACAAGCTTTCATTTTTAAATCATAAACAAAATGAATAAAGAAGAAAAAAAAATTGTTCTCTCGGACGGTTTTTTACTGTCGGGTGTAAAAATTCCCCATGGAGGGCTCATTTTAAAGGGTGCACACGCATAGCGGGCACGGAGTCCTATTCAATGAAGCACAGACGGGCCGAATCGGACGTCTCGATCGGGCGTTATGAGCCAAATAATTAATAAAGTTTACAGTAAAAGTTTTAAAGAAATTCGATTTAAAGGTGTTCAGCAAAAGAATGACACCACAACACCCTATTAAGACAACAATATATAACAAATCCTTTCCAAGAAGCAATGTTTCTACCTGCGCGGCCCGCGTTGATTGTTCCGTAGGGGAGGGGGTGGGTGAACACTAGCACTACATCCGACCGCTCGCACAGGTATATAAGCGCGAGCGATTCCTATCGGTTCACGCAGTCTTCTGTTAACCTTTGGAGTGTTCACACGTCACGTCGCTTTTTTTTATTAATCAGCAAAGTTTACTTAGCCTTAACGATGGCACAAGTTACGGAGTTATCGCCATACAATATCGTCGGGAAGATCTCAGACGAGGAGTACGAGGTTGTTTTTACGCTTGCTTTCACACGCAAGGTATCGAAAGCGGACCTCGAAAAAGTACGACTCCGATATATTCCCGACTACGTTTGGGATCTCAAACTCCAAGCTGATTTTTGGAAGTTGGCGAATAGGAGATACCGGGACCGCGTATCTCTGAACAACTGGAGGACGTACGAAAGGCGACTCAGCGACGAGCTCGAGAAACATAAGACGATTTTGAAGAACTTCGACAAAGTGAGACGAACGTGCGCACCTCTGGACGACGCTAACCATTTCTCGCAGTGGCTTGATCCGGTGCGCGTTCAAACACTTGTCGATTTTCTCGAATTCCATCGGAGGGATAGTGAGATATTTCACAAACTAATAAGGCACTTCCGCGGCAAGAAAGACGAGCTGGACAATATACTGTATCTCGTATACGCCACATGGGCGGTATACGGTGAGTTCAGAATCCAGCCGTCACGGCCCAGTAGAGGTGAGGAAGTGCGAGATTGGATCGAAGATGTGTTTTTTTAGGTTTTATTTGTATCCTGTTTGTATATATTAGTTGTAAGTAAGTTAGTTTTAATTAGGTTAAGTTATATTTGTAAGATGTAAATGTATAATAAATAATATTTTCAATAAATGACTGTTTTTATGATAATTTTTATTCTTTTAATTTTTTCCCATACACTTTCCCTGCAACGACTTCTTAATGATAGAGTCGTAACAAAAAAATATGATTTTATAAATAAAAGCTTGTCGCGAGGTTTGCGAAAGAAAAAAAAATTTATACTTATTAGTACATGAACCTCGCGACAAGCTTTCATTTTTAAATCATAAACAAAATGAATAAAGAAGAAAAAAAAATTGTTCTCTCGGACGGTTTTTTACTGTCGGGTGTAAAAATTCCCCATGGAGGGCTCATTTTAAAGGGTGCACACGCATAGCGGGCACGGAGTCCTATTCAATGAAGCACAGACGGGCCGAATCGGACGTCTCGATCGGGCGTTATGAGCCAAATAATTAATAAAGTTTACAGTAAAAGTTTTAAAGAAATTCGATTTAAAGGTGTTCAGCAAAAGAATGACACCACAACACCCTATTAAGACAACAATATATAACAAATCCTTTCCAAGAAGCAATGTTTCTACCTGCGCGGCCCGCGTTGATTGTTCCGTAGGGGAGGGGGTGGGTGAACACTAGCACTACATCCGACCGCTCGCACAGGTATATAAGCGCGAGCGATTCCTATCGGTTCACGCAGTCTTCTGTTAACCTTTGGAGTGTTCACACGTCACGTCGCTTTTTTTTATTAATCAGCAAAGTTTACTTAGCCTTAACGATGGCACAAGTTACGGAGTTATCGCCATACAATATCGTCGGGAAGATCTCAGACGAGGAGTACGAGGTTGTTTTTACGCTTGCTTTCACACGCAAGGTATCGAAAGCGGACCTCGAAAAAGTACGACTCCGATATATTCCCGACTACGTTTGGGATCTCAAACTCCAAGCTGATTTTTGGAAGTTGGCGAATAGGAGATACCGGGACCGCGTATCTCTGAACAACTGGAGGACGTACGAAAGGCGACTCAGCGACGAGCTCGAGAAACATAAGACGATTTTGAAGAACTTCGACAAAGTGAGACGAACGTGCGCACCTCTGGACGACGCTAACCATTTCTCGCAGTGGCTTGATCCGGTGCGCGTTCAAACACTTGTCGATTTTCTCGAATTCCATCGGAGGGATAGTGAGATATTTCACAAACTAATAAGGCACTTCCGCGGCAAGAAAGACGAGCTGGACAATATACTGTATCTCGTATACGCCACATGGGCGGTATACGGTGAGTTCAGAATCCAGCCGTCACGGCCCAGTAGAGGTGAGGAAGTGCGAGATTGGATCGAAGATGTGTTTTTTTAGGTTTTATTTGTATCCTGTTTGTATATATTAGTTGTAAGTAAGTTAGTTTTAATTAGGTTAAGTTATATTTGTAAGATGTAAATGTATAATAAATAATATTTTCAATAAATGACTGTTTTTATGATAATTTTTATTCTTTTAATTTTTTCCCATACACTTTCCCTGCAACGACTTCTTAATGATAGAGTCGTAACAAAAAAATATGATTTTATAAATAAAAGCTTGTCGCGAGGTTTGCGAAAGAAAAAAAAATTTATACTTATTAGTACATGAACCTCGCGACAAGCTTTCATTTTTAAATCATAAACAAAATGAATAAAGAAGAAAAAAAAATTGTTCTCTCGGACGGTTTTTTACTGTCGGGTGTAAAAATTCCCCATGGAGGGCTCATTTTAAAGGGTGCACACGCATAGCGGGCACGGAGTCCTATTCAATGAAGCACAGACGGGCCGAATCGGACGTCTCGATCGGGCGTTATGAGCCAAATAATTAATAAAGTTTACAGTAAAAGTTTTAAAGAAATTCGATTTAAAGGTGTTCAGCAAAAGAATGACACCACAACACCCTATTAAGACAACAATATATAACAAATCCTTTCCAAGAAGCAATGTTTCTACCTGCGCGGCCCGCGTTGATTGTTCCGTAGGGGAGGGGGTGGGTGAACACTAGCACTACATCCGACCGCTCGCACAGGTATATAAGCGCGAGCGATTCCTATCGGTTCACGCAGTCTTCTGTTAACCTTTGGAGTGTTCACACGTCACGTCGCTTTTTTTTATTAATCAGCAAAGTTTACTTAGCCTTAACGATGGCACAAGTTACGGAGTTATCGCCATACAATATCGTCGGGAAGATCTCAGACGAGGAGTACGAGGTTGTTTTTACGCTTGCTTTCACACGCAAGGTATCGAAAGCGGACCTCGAAAAAGTACGACTCCGATATATTCCCGACTACGTTTGGGATCTCAAACTCCAAGCTGATTTTTGGAAGTTGGCGAATAGGAGATACCGGGACCGCGTATCTCTGAACAACTGGAGGACGTACGAAAGGCGACTCAGCGACGAGCTCGAGAAACATAAGACGATTTTGAAGAACTTCGACAAAGTGAGACGAACGTGCGCACCTCTGGACGACGCTAACAATTTCTCGCAGTGGCTTGATCCGGTGCGCGTTCAAACACTTGTCGATTTTCTCGAATTCCATCGGAGGGATAGTGAGATATTTCACAAACTAATAAGGCACTTCCGCGGCAAGAAAGACGAGCTGGACAATATACTGTATCTCGTATACGCCACATGGGCGGTATACGGTGAGTTCAGAATCCAGCCGTCACGGCCCAGTAGAGGTGAGGAAGTGCGAGATTGGATCGAAGATGTGTTTTTTTAGGTTTTATTTGTATCCTGTTTGTATATATTAGTTGTAAGTTAGTTTTAATTAGGTTAAGTTATATTTGTAAGATGTAAATGTATAATAAATAATATTTTCAATAAATGACTGTTTTTATGATAATTTTTATTCTTTTAATTTTTTCCCATACACTTTCCCTGCAACGACTTCTTAATGATAGAGTCGTAACAAAAAAATATGATTTTATAAATAAAAGCTTGTCGCGAGGTTTGCGAAAGAAAAAAAAATTTATACTTATTAGTACATGAACCTCGCGACAAGCTTTCATTTTTAAATCATAAACAAAATGAATAAAGAAGAAAAAAAAATTGTTCTCTCGGACGGTTTTTTACTGTCGGGTGTAAAAATTCCCCATGGAGGGCTCATTTTAAAGGGTGCACACGCATAGCGGGCACGGAGTCCTATTCAATGAAGCACAGACGGGCCGAATCGGACGTCTCGATCGGGCGTTATGAGCCAAATAATTAATAAAGTTTACAGTAAAAGTTTTAAAGAAATTCGATTTAAAGGTGTTCAGCAAAAGAATGACACCACAACACCCTATTAAGACAACAATATATAACAAATCCTTTCCAAGAAGCAATGTTTCTACCTGCGCGGCCCGCGTTGATTGTTCCGTAGGGGAGGGGGTGGGTGAACACTAGCACTACATCCGACCGCTCGCACAGGTATATAAGCGCGAGCGATTCCTATCGGTTCACGTACTCGTTGGATCGGCCAGTAGCCCAGTAGTCAGCGAGTGTGACTGTGTCCCGTACCGAATCGTTCTCCGTCTACCTACTTTTACCGCACGGACCCGTTTTAAATTGGGCCGACCGTTTGTGTTGTCGACGGTGCAAATTCAAATTTGTACCGGCGACAGCACGAAGGGAAGGCCTCTCGCGAGTGTCCTTGGGTGTCCTGACACCGAAGTGGTCGCGGAGGCTACTCAAAACTGAAGAAACCTACTACCCATGAAGCCGCATGAGAAGATGAAGCCGGGCGCCCGCAGTCCATCGGACCGTGGAGGCGCCGGCCGAAGTGAAGTACCAGCAGGAGATCGTCCAGGACTGAACCGGACAACGTCCCTCCCGAATGTCCGGGCGGCGTTGCCCGGTCCAGCACCGAAAAATGTTCCTCAACCGACCGAGAGAACAAAGGAATCTACCACCAAGTTAGTTGAGGGTAGATCGAAAAAACCCGCAGGCAGCGGAAAAACACCGGCCGCCAAGCCATCTCAGAGGCAGGCAACGGAAGGAGCTGCCAACCCACCCGACCAAAGCCGCCAGCTAACAGCAAAAACGACCCGCCCGGTCTCGTACGCGCGCGTCGCGGCCACTGAGAATGTTGTTGGGAACATTCCTGCTACAGTTCCGTCGACGTCCGCCGCGCGCCCCGTGGCGCCACCGTCTACGCGAGTGACCACAGCCGGTTTGTTCGCCGCGACTCGCGTACAGACTCCGCTCCCTCTCGTTCCAGCTCCCCGTCAATCGTTGGCGGGTCGAGCAGTGCCTTCTTCTCGCGACCCGAGACTGCGCACGGCGACCGTGCAGCCCGCGTCGCCCCCTGTTCCCGTCTCGCCCGCTGCGCCCCGCGCCTCGGCCTACGACTCGCCTGCCGTATACTCGGCTTGCTCATCGCGTGCAGGCTCGAGTCTCTCGCTCGCGTCGGTGTGCAGTGAGGTGATAGGAGACAGGGACGACCTGGACACCCCGATGTCCCCAACCCCGTCGACGGAAGACCTGGAGATGGTGACCAGGCCTCAACGTCGCAGACGGAGCTCGGACGAGGCAACTGAGGGAGCCAAGCGGTACTGCGGCACCCGCTCGCCTCAGGCAAACACGGACGTACTTAACAAGGTAAGTGGCCTACCTGTTAATGTAAACAGTGTCGCCAGTGCTGCCCCCGCGCCCGCCCCCGCCGATTCGAACTCGGCACCGGCAAAGGGGCAAAGGAAGAAGCCCCGCTACCCACCGCTGGTAGTGGAAAAGTTACCTAATTGGGCGTCGCACTTCAGGCAACTGGCTGCCAAGCTAGGCCGGCCGCCCAACGCTCGCCCCTACGGCTCGGGGGTTCGATTCTCGCCCGAGTCCGAGGATGAATACCGGCTGGTCCAGCGCTACCTGACGGCGCTGGAGAAGGAAGAGGGCGTCAGCTGGTTCGCCTATTCCCTACCAGCGGACAAGAATGTGAAGGTAGCCATCCGGGGGTTGCCTGCCGACACTGACCCCCAGGAGATAGGGGAGGAACTCCGCGTACTAGGATACGAGCCGGAGTACGTGCGTCACATTAGGGGACGCCAAGGAAAACCCGGCTGTGTTTTCCACGTCGTGCTGCGGCGTACGGAGGACGTGCGTCGGATCTACGACACCCAAGTGTTCATGAACATGCGGGGGGTCAAGATTGAGGCATGGCGTGGCAAACGTGGGCCCGCACAATGTCACCGGTGCCAGAAATTCAGGCACTCGTCGCACCAGTGCCACCGCCCGCTCGCCTGCGTTAGATGCGGAGAGGGGCACGTAGCGAGAGACTGTCCACGCCCCAGAGAGGAGCCGGCCACTTGCGCAAACTGCGGGGGCCCGCATCCAGCGTGCCATGTCAGGTGCCCCGTATTCCAAAGGGAGATACGGAACAAGCGGGCGGGTACAGTCGCCATCACGTCGACATCGACGCGCCGACAACAACCCACCGCACAAGATACTCAGGGGCAAGTGAAGGAACACGAGCGGGACCAAGGCGCGTCTTTGATGGCGGCTGCAAACGGGCCCACTGTACGCGGGGAGGCCACCTCCTCCCGGCGGAGGAAGAGGAAGAGTGGGGGTAGGAAGGGCAAACCTAAGCCCCCAGCGACCCGGAAGGAGGATCAAGGCCCGAAGTCTGCCCCTCCACAGAGGGGGACGCAGGTCGTGAAGGGGACGAAGAGCGTCAAAGCTGGCGCTAGCGGGGTGCAGGCCAAACGCACCCCCGCTACCACCCCCAACACCACGACCACCACCAACATCGCCCCCAAGGGGGCCCCCAGCTCTGAAATCACGACCTGCGCGATACAACTGCTGATGGACTTAATTAAGGCCATCAGACAGGGGCAGAGCCCGGAGCAGGTCATCCTTGACGGCCTGGCCAAGTTACTTACCTTGTGCCATGGCTAGGCCGTTGAGGGTGCTCCACTGGAACGCCCGGGGCCTTCGGGACAAGGTCGCCCCACTCCGCCTTCTCCTGAGGGAACAAAACATCGACGTGGCGCTGATAAGCGAGACGCACCTGGGGCCTGAAGATAGGGTCAGGTTCCCGGGTTTCCTCGTTTACAGGAGGGATGAAAGGTCGGCGAACAACACCCGGTACCGTGGTCTGGCGGTGCTAGTAAGGAGAAGAGTCGTCCACCAGGAGGCCCCCTCACCGTCACTCAACTCGCTCTACGTGCAGGGCGTTCAACTGCACGTTGCCGGCGAGGACATCCGCTTGTATGCTTGCTACAAGCCGCCCTCGGCTCGACTGGACCTCAACGAGCTGAGGGCCACCCTAGCAGCCTCCGAGTCGCCAGCAATCCTCGCCGGCGACATGAACTGCAAGCACCCGGCGTGGAACGCCCTGCAGCAAAACAGCGAGGGGAGACGGCTCTTCGCGGACGCGGAGGCCCATGGATACACAGTGTCCGGCCCTGAGACGCCCACTCACTACCCAGAAAACCCACTGCACATGCCCGACGTGCTGGACATTGTGATCCATGCGGGCCTGCGCTGCCAGATCACGCAACAGGTCTTGGACGACGAGCTACAGTCCGATCACCATCCTGTACTCGTCGTCCTATCGGGTATGCCGACCCGAGTGAAACCCCTAGCGCCACGTCGATGCACGGATTGGACGTCCTTCGCTGAAAAGCTTGCGACCACTACGCCAACTCGGCCCATCTTTGCCGCCGCAGACGTCGACCTACTAGCGGACGACATCACTGCTTGCGTGAAGAGCGCCTTGGCAGAGGCGACGACAACATCCCAGCCGCAGGGGAGAGGGCTACAGCCCCCCCTACCTGCCCGATTACATGCTCTAATCACTCGTAAGAGGCGCCTACGCAAGCAGTGGCAACAGTTGCGTTGCCCTATTATCAAAACGCAACTTAATCGACTTGCGGCAAAGGTAAAGACCGAGCTAGAGGCCCTAGACACCGAGAGCTGGGAGGAACGTATTGACTCAGCAGCATGTGACTGGACGGCGACACACAGACTGTGCCGCCAGCTCACAAACACCCCAGCTCCGGTACGCCCTCTGCAAGCCGACGACGGGGCCCTTAAGTACGTAGCCGAGGACCGCGCCGAGCTCTTCGCAGAGCACCTGGAGCGTCAGTTCCGCCCGAATCCGACCACTGAGCACGACCATGTCGCAGCAGTCGAGCAACACCTTAGAGACTACTTCGCGACGCCGATAGCCCCCGACGAAGACCCCGTCTATTTCTCGCCTGGCGCAGTTAGACGCGCCATCCTACGAACCAAGCCACGTAAGGCCCCCGGTGCCGACGGTATAACCAACGCAGCGCTGCGCCACTTGCCGTACCGTACTGTTGCGGCCCTGGCGCGCCTGTACACGGGTATACTGCGCACGGGGGCATCTTGGAAGGAGGGGCGCGTCATTATGCTGCCCAAGGCGGGAAAGAACCCGCTGAAACCGGAGAGCTATCGGCCGATCACCCTCCTCTCAGCGATCTCTAAGGTGTTCGAGCAACTCCTGCTGCGACACCTGTCGCCTCACATCTCCCCGCGCCCTGAACAATTCGGGTTTCGTGCGGAGCACAGCACGACGCTCCAGTTGTCGAGGGTACTGCACCTCCTGTCATCAGCGATGAACAAGAGAGAGTACGGGGTAGCAGTATTCCTCGACATGGAAAAGGCGTTCGACAGAGTTTGGCACGAAGGGCTAGTTTACAAACTAGCCACCTCAAGCGCGCCCCGTCGCTTAGTAAAAGTGGTGCAAGCTTTCCTGTCCAACAGGTGTTTCAGAGTGGTGGTCGACGGGGCACTATCCGCCCCTAGACCTATCCTAGCGGGCGTACCGCAAGGTAGCTGTGTCTCGCCGGCGTGTTACTCACGTTACACCGACGACATACCTACATCAACAGATGCCACGCTCGCGCTGTATGCCGACGACGCCGCGTACATAACAACGTCACTCAACGCAAAGTACGCGGCGACGAAGATGCAGCGCGCGCTAAACTTGATTCCCGGCTGGCTCGCCAAGTGGCGACTGTCGGTTAACGTGGGTAAGACGCAAGCATTGATTACCGGCTGTTGCCCTCTACCACCACGTCTGAAACTCAGCGGAGCCGAGATCGATTGGGCCCCCCGGGCTAAGTACCTGGGGGTGACCATCGACAGACGACTCACTATGGGACCTCACGCCCGCAATGTCGCCTCGCAGGGTAGAGTCGTCCGCCATAGGCTCAAACCAGTGCTCTCGTCCCGACTCCCGGCGCGCGTCAAACTGGGAATATACAAGGCGTACATACGCCCAGTATTGACGTACGCCGCTCCAGCATGGTTCGCCCTCACTAGCGAGACGAGCCGAGAAGGACTCCGCAAGCAACAACGCCTCGCTTTGCGTAGAGTCGTCGACGCCCCTCGCTACGTGAGGAACGACATTATACAGCGAGACCTCGGGATTGAGAGCCTGGACGAGTTTGTGCGGCGCCTCGCGAAGGGTATGTTCGCGCGAGCCGATGCCTCAGCTTGGCCCCACGTCAAGCACCTGGCACCCTGGCACGCGCGCCCACCTGACGCGAGACGACTCCCCCGCGATCTAATTGCGGGCAGTGAGTCCCCAACATCCCCGGATTGACGCCTGAGTAGGTCGTACCAGTCTACACGCGACCTACTCAAACAATAAGACTCCACATACTACACGCACCCCGATAAGTACCGAGTGCTAAGTTAATATAGGCACGGTACAAATCGCCCATACATCCACCACTACTCACTCGCCAAACTCACGCACCGAGTAGATAGCTTAGGCTTACTATTCGGTGCACGTGCACTGAGTAATGTCACACATACAATGTTGCTCACACACAAACATAAGTCGACACTGCGGTCTAACACGTGACCGGCTCGCTCTGGAAGCGGGTTAGACGAGTGTTTCATGCCTACTGTAGGTTCGTAACAAGCCGGCACACCTGTCGCAGGTCGTCCCCCGCTGGGCTTCCTCTAGGTAACTAGGGGTTTCACCTGGCGGCGACTGACCGCCGGTGTGTCGTGAAGAGTCGGCGCTATATCAACGTAGCGCCGTAACGCGCCTACAGTACACACATACATACAGATACACATAGAGCTCTATCGCTCTAGTTAGCTAGGCCACTAGTAGGCCACCTAACGACGGGCCCGTTTTAACGGGCCGCGGTAGGACTCCGCGGTCAGGGGGCGAAGCCCCGAAACCGCTCGCCACGCCCCCTTGCGGGGGCGTCGCGATTAGCTACAGTGTCGGTTCACGCAGTCTTCTGTTAACCTTTGGAGTGTTCACACGTCACGTCGCTTTTTTTTATTAATCAGCAAAGTTTACTTAGCCTTAACGATGGCACAAGTTACGGAGTTATCGCCATACAATATCGTCGGGAAGATCTCAGACGAGGAGTACGAGGTTGTTTTTACGCTTGCTTTCACACGCAAGGTATCGAAAGCGGACCTCGAAAAAGTACGACTCCGATATATTCCCGACTACGTTTGGGATCTCAAACTCCAAGCTGATTTTTGGAAGTTGGCGAATAGGAGATACCGGGACCGCGTATCTCTGAACAACTGGAGGACGTACGAAAGGCGACTCAGCGACGAGCTCGAGAAACATAAGACGATTTTGAAGAACTTCGACAAAGTGAGACGAACGTGCGCACCTCTGGACGACGCTAACCATTTCTCGCAGTGGCTTGATCCGGTGCGCGTTCAAACACTTGTCGATTTTCTCGAATTCCATCGGAGGGATAGTGAGATATTTCACAAACTAATAAGGCACTTCCGCGGCAAGAAAGACGAGCTGGACAATATACTGTATCTCGTATACGCCACATGGGCGGTATACGGTGAGTTCAGAATCCAGCCGTCACGGCCCAGTAGAGGTGAGGAAGTGCGAGATTGGATCGAAGATGTGTTTTTTTAGGTTTTATTTGTATCCTGTTTGTATATATTAGTTGTAAGTTAGTTTTAATTAGGTTAAGTTATATTTGTAAGATGTAAATGTATAATAAATAATATTTTCAATAAATGACTGTTTTTATGATAATTTTTATTCTTTTAATTTTTTCCCATACACTTTCCCTGCAACGACTTCTTAATGATAGAGTCGTAACAAAAAAATATGATTTTATAAATAAAAGCTTGTCGCGAGGTTTGCGAAAGAAAAAAAAATTTATACTTATTAGTACATGAACCTCGCGACAAGCTTTCATTTTTAAATCATAAACAAAATGAATAAAGAAGAAAAAAAAATTGTTCTCTCGGACGGTTTTTTACTGTCGGGTGTAAAAATTCCCCATGGAGGGCTCATTTTAAAGGGTGCACACGCATAGCGGGCACGGAGTCCTATTCAATGAAGCACAGACGGGCCGAATCGGACGTCTCGATCGGGCGTTATGAGCCAAATAATTAATAAAGTTTACAGTAAAAGTTTTAAAGAAATTCGATTTAAAGGTGTTCAGCAAAAGAATGACACCACAACACCCTATTAAGACAACAATATATAACAAATCCTTTCCAAGAAGCAATGTTTCTACCTGCGCGGCCCGCGTTGATTGTTCCGTAGGGGAGGGGGTGGGTGAACACTAGCACTACATCCGACCGCTCGCACAGGTATATAAGCGCGAGCGATTCCTATCGGTTCACGCGGGATTCGCTCCGTTGCCCAGTGCGCTCGTGTATTGTATACCGTACGGACCGCGTAATTTTCCGCCGGCTAACCCTTTGTGTTGTCGTAGGTACTGGTCTCGGCTAGTACTTGCGGTAGCACACAGGGGGGGCCGCCCCGTTGCTGCTCAGTGTGGTCAAGCACACTGTTGCGGTCGCGGTGGCAACGTGCCAAAAGTTTTTAATCTTTTATTTTCCAATTTTTTTTAATAACAATTTTAATTCTTCGCTTCGCGCGTTTCTCGTACACCCGGGTGTACGAGAAAGTATTTTAATTCGCGAGTGTTACACCCGCCATGCCGCCGAAGAAACCTGGGTCAAGGACCTCATTGGGGAATGACCCCTTGTCCCCGAACCAGGATCGACCGATGGGGGACCGGACGCTGTCGCTCCCACATATTGGGGGCTTGACTCCCGGTGCCCCACCCGCCCCCAAGGCGAAGAAGGAGGACGCCACTTCCGGCCCACCGGAACTGCCGACGACTGCGCGCGTTTCGTCGGTGGCGTCGTCGAGCCGGCAGCCAGCCGTCCCCGTTCGCCCACCTGCCTTCCGCCCTGTGCCCATTCAGGCCCCGGGACCTGTCGCACCACCAAGCCGCCACTCAACCGCGCGTCCACCAACCCCTGCCGTGCGCTCCGCTGCGCCGGGGGAACAAGTGGCTACGCGTAGTGCAGGGGCCCCAGTGCGCCCTATACGCACCGCTGCGTCAGCTGTGCGCACCGTCACGCCCCACACCAGTGCTTCACCTACATCCAGTGCCAGTGGCAAGTTGGCCAACGCTGGAAGATTAGCGATGAAGACCCCGACCTCCACCAACACCCCCCCTCTCGACCGCGCTGGACAACGTGCTGTGGAGACGAGGGCGCAGCTCGGCTCAGGTCGCCGCACCGCCTCGCCGGCTACCCGCCGCCTGCTGGCGGGTTCAGCCGCCACGACTGCTGCGTCGAGTGAGAGGTCAGTTACCTATCAATTTTCGCCACCACCTCCAAGGGGTTCCGCCCAGGACTCCCCCGCCGCGATGTCGGCCTGCTCCTCCCGTCAAGGGTCGGACATGTCGGCCTCATCGGGGGCCTCCTCTTATGCCGGTCGCCGGGACGTGTCGCTCGATACGCCCACGCGACCCGGCTCACCAATGGCGGGCCCCACACCCCCACCACTGGAGACTCCGGGCTTCGACTTCGAGTTTCAACTCGAGGCCCGACCTCAGCGCAGGCCCCGGAGCTCGGACGATGAGGCCGCTGAAGAGGCCAAGCGTCCTTGTATGGACCCCCCCCTACCTCAGCGCACCCTTCGTGGGCGGGGGGGCGCCGGGTCTAACACCTTCGCCGAAGCGGTTCGCTCGCCGCCGACTTCTCCACCACCACCGACCACTTCCGCATGTGTGGGCCCAAACCGGGACCCAACGGACTCAGGGGCCCCCTCTTTTACGAGGGCCCCCACTACTTCTGCCTCAGAGAAAGACGCCAGCACGAAGAGGAAGTCACCCCGCTACCCTCCGTTGATAGTGGAGAGGCTGCCGGGTTGGGCCGCCCACTTTAGGGCATTGAGGGGCCAACTGGGCCACCCACCGAATGCTCGCCCGTATCAGGGCGGTATTCGGTTCTTGCCCGAAAGTGAGGGCGAGTATAGGGTTGTCCAGAGGTACCTCACTAGCCTGGAGAAGGAAAGCGGCATCTCCTGGTTTGCCTACTCGCTCCCAGCGGAGAGGAGTTTTAAGGTGGCTATCCGGGGACTCCCTGCCGACACCGACCCGGCAGAAATTGAAGAGGAGCTTCGCCAACAGGGATATGAGCCAGAGTTCGTGCGCAATATTAAGGCGCGCGAAGGGAGACCTGGCTGTATCTTCCATGCGGTGCTAAAGAGGACGCCCGATGTCCGTAGAATCTACGACACCACGCAGTTCTTATATATGCGTGGTGTCAGGATCGAGGCGTGGAGGGGCAAAAAAGGGCCCGCCCAGTGCCACAGGTGCCAAAAGTTCCGGCACAGCTCGCACCTGTGCCACCGCCCGCTCGCATGCGTGCGTTGCGGTGAAAACCACGCCGCAAAGGACTGCCCACGCCCAAAGACAGAACCGGCTACCTGCGCAAACTGTGCAGGTGACCATCCGGCGTGCCACTCAAAGTGCCCCGTGTTCCTCAATGAGGTGAGGAACAAGCGAGCGGGCACTGTTGCCATCTCCCGGCAACAGCGACAGCGAGGCGCGGCCAATGAGAGGCCCATAAACGCCGAGGAGAGGGAGGCGCCTAGCGCATCCTTGATGGCGGCGGCTAATGGGCCCTCAGCCAGAGGAGAAGTTGGCCCCTCCGGGAGGCGGAGGAAGTCACACAGGGGGGGGAAGAAGAAGGGGAAGAAGCCCCCGCCCCCCCCCACGCACCCCGGAAAAGAAACTACGATTGCCCTAGCCCCATCCGGGACTAGGGCCCCCGAGCGACCTTTACCTGTCGCTGAGGACAGAGAACAGAGGAAGGTGCAGCGCACAGAAGCGAGACGCGCCGCTCCCAAAGCGGTTGCGCACGCAAGCGCTGCACCGACTCAGCAGCGACAGGGCCATAGTAGTCCCCCGAGCCAACCCTCAGCCGGGGACGGTGATCTGCTGAGGACCCGCTTGAGTCGAATCATGCGGCCTCTGGGGGGACTCTTGCTCCGTGCGATAGGAGCACGGGATCCGTGGGCAGCACTCCTCGAGGGCTTGCCTCAGTTGCTGGATATTCTGACCGGTAATTGATGGCTAAGTCCTTGAGGATTATGCATTGGAACGCCCGCGGCCTTAGGAAAAAGGTCGCTCCCCTCCGCCTCCTCCTCAAGGAACAGAAAATCGACGTGGCGCTAATCAGCGAAACGCACCTGGGACCTGCCGACAGACTAAGGCTCCCAGGTTACGTGATATACAGACAGGACGAAAAATCGGCAGTCGGCACTCCTTACCGTGGTCTGGCGGTATTAGTGAGGCGTAGAGTCGTCCACCAGCCCTTGCCCCCTCCCTCGACGCCACTCAACACGTTGTACGCGCTGGGTGTGCAGGTCCACGTTGCCGGCGAGGACCTTGATATCTACGCGGCCTACATCCCGCCCGCAACCAGCTTCGATGTAGCGGAGCTGCGGGCGATCATGCTGCAGTCGTCGCGGCCGACACTCCTGGCCGGCGACCTCAACTGCAAACACCCAGCGTGGAATTCCAACGTGTCGAATTCCGGGGGTAATCGACTCCTCGCTGACGAGCAGGCCCAGGGGTACGACGTGTCCGGTCCGGAAACCCCGACGCATTATCCGGACTATTATCTACATGCGCCGGATGTGCTGGACGTCGTCGTACAAAGGGGCCTGAACTGCCAGATCACCCAGCAAGTCCTGGACGACGAGATGCTGTCGGATCACCAACCTGTCCTCGTCGTCCTAGCCGATATGCCGATTCGACTCTCGCCACCAGCGCCACGTCGATTAACTGACTGGACTAAGTTCCAGGAAGTGATGGAGACCACCACACTAGCTTGGCCTGTCGTCTCCTCCGCAGACGTGGACAGACTGGCGGAAGAAGTCACCGTTTGCATCCAACGCGCCTATGAAGAGGCGACTACTATCATCCCGCAGCCGCAGGGGAAAGTTTTTAGGCCCCTGCCGAAACACCTGCAAGTGTTGGTCGCCGAGACTAGGCGCCTTCGCAAACGGTGGCAGCAGAGCAGATGCCCGGTGCAAAAAGCACAGCTCAACCGCCATGCGGAGAGAGTTCGAGCCAAGCTACAGGCATTCAACGCCGAGAGCTGGGAAGAACATGTTATTTCCACTGAGGGAGACTGGCCGGCAATTCATAGACTTTGCCGGCAGTTGACGAATACCCCAGCTCCGGTGCGCCCGCTATTACACAGCGACGGGGCCCCAAGATACTCCGCAGCAGACCGTGCGGAGATCTTCGCCGAAAGCCTGGAGCGTCAATTCCAGCCGAACCCGACTGTTGAACTGGAACATGTCGCAGCAGTCGAGAGGCACCTTGGAGAGTACTTCGCCTCGCCGATAGCTCCCGAGGAAGACCCAATCTTCTTCTCGCCCAACGCAGTCAGACGCGCCATCCTTCTCACGAAGCCGAGGAAGGCCCCTGGAGCGGACGGCATCTCCAACACAGCGCTGCGCCACCTGCCGTACCGTTCGGTAGCGGCCTTGGCGCGCCTGTACACGGGGGTGCTGCGCACGGGGGTCTTTCCCGGATGCTGGAAGGAAGGGCGCGTCATTATGCTGCCGAAGGCGAACAAAAACGTGCTGAAGCCGGAGAGCTATCGGCCGATCACACTGCTGCCCACGATGTCCAAGGTGTTTGAAAAACTCCTGCTGCGACATCTCACTCCGCACCTGACTCCACGGCCGGAACAGTTCGGGTTCCGCTCGGAACACAGCACGACGCTCCAGCTGTCGAGGGTACTGCACCAACTTACAGCTTCGCTGAACAAGAAAGAGCGGACGGTTGCAGTATTCCTCGACATGGAAAAGGCATTCGACCGGGTCTGGCATGAGGGCCTGGTCTACAAGATTTCCAAGTCCGGTGCGCCCCGTCGCATCGTAAAGGTGGTCTCCTCCTTCCTCACAGACAGGACCTTCAAGGTGGTGGTCGATGGCGCACTCTCGAGCGCCCGCCGGGTCGGGGCCGGTGTTCCGCAGGGTAGCTGCGTTTCACCGGTCTGCTACTCATGTTACACCGACGACATCCCCACGACGCAGGAAACCACGCTCGCGCTGTACGCTGACGACGCCGCGTACATTGGGTCCTCGCTCAATGCGCAGCACGCGGCGGTCAAAGTGCAGCGCGTTCTGGACCTACTTCCCGACTGGCTGTCGAAGTGGAGGTTGTCGGTGAACGTGGGCAAGACCCAGGCGCTGCTCGTCGGGTCTGCTCGCCTCCCACCACCTCTCCAGCTGCAAGGTGCCGACATCGCCTGGTCGCCCCAGGTAAAATACCTAGGGGTCACCATCGATCGTCGGCTCTCCATGCGAGGTCACGTCCGGCAGGTCACCGCCAAGTGCAGAGCTGCCCGCGCGCTGCTCCGCCCAGTGCTCTCCTCCCGCCTCCCGCTACGTACCAAGTTGGGGGTGTACAAGACGTACATCCGACCAATAGTTACGTATGCCGCCCCAGCTTGGCTCGCCCTCACCAGCGAAGCTAGCAAAAACCGCCTCCGGTCGCAGCAAAGCGCTTCGCTCCGGATCGTCGTAGGCGCACCCCCGCTGGTGAGGAACAGCGTCATCCAGCGGGACCTCCAGATGGAGAGCCTGGACCAGTTCTGCGCCCGCCTCGCGTCCAACATGTTCGCGCGTGCCGACGCTTCTGCTTGGCCACACGTCAAGCACTTAGCGCCCTGGCACGCGCGGCCTCCTGACGCGAGGCGCTTTCCACGTGATCTCCTGCCGGACGTGACCGACCCCCCCCCCGGACTTGACGCTTGAGTGAGCCGTTTTTCACGTACACGCGACTCACTCATACAAGGAATCACTGCACAACAGTACACGCACCCGGTGCGCGTTGTGTGCTAAGTTAATATAGGCATGACGTGCATCAGCCATCAGACACACATGACTCCACACTCATCATACCCACGCAGAGGACGCGCAGCGCGGACGCGCGTCTGTATGCCCACATGAGCGGTGTCACACACCTCAATACCGCTCACACTCCCACTACGGCCCCCGGGTCTGTAGCGTAACCGGCTCGATCTGGAAGCGTGGCAGACGGGGGCCCTCATCCCCAGTAGGGAGCGCCCCTAAAGCCGGCATTCTCGTCGCAGGTCGTCTCTCGCCGGGCTTCCTCCGGGCAACCGGTGGTCTCACCTGGCGGGGACTGACCGCCGAGATGTCGTGAAGTAATTGGCACTGCAAGAGCGGTGCCAAGGCGCTCCTACTGCACACATTCCAGCTACTCCTAGGCGATTTGCGTACGCGCACTCGCCATGAGGCTACCGCCTATAAGGTACCCCAACGCAGGGTCCGTATTTACGGGCCCCTACCCTGCTACTGCGGGACAAAGGCATAGCCTAAACCCCGCCCACCGCGCCCTCTTGCGAGGGACGCAGTGACTACTCGGACCGGATCGGTTCACGCAGTCTTCTGTTAACCTTTGGAGTGTTCACACGTCACGTCGCTTTTTTTTATTAATCAGCAAAGTTTACTTAGCCTTAACGATGGCACAAGTTACGGAGTTATCGCCATACAATATCGTCGGGAAGATCTCAGACGAGGAGTACGAGGTTGTTTTTACGCTTGCTTTCACACGCAAGGTATCGAAAGCGGACCTCGAAAAAGTACGACTCCGATATATTCCCGACTACGTTTGGGATCTCAAACTCCAAGCTGATTTTTGGAAGTTGGCGAATAGGAGATACCGGGACCGCGTATCTCTGAACAACTGGAGGACGTACGAAAGGCGACTCAGCGACGAGCTCGAGAAACATAAGACGATTTTGAAGAACTTCGACAAAGTGAGACGAACGTGCGCACCTCTGGACGACGCTAACCATTTCTCGCAGTGGCTTGATCCGGTGCGCGTTCAAACACTTGTCGATTTTCTCGAATTCCATCGGAGGGATAGTGAGATATTTCACAAACTAATAAGGCACTTCCGCGGCAAGAAAGACGAGCTGGACAATATACTGTATCTCGTATACGCCACATGGGCGGTATACGGTGAGTTCAGAATCCAGCCGTCACGGCCCAGTAGAGGTGAGGAAGTGCGAGATTGGATCGAAGATGTGTTTTTTTAGGTTTTATTTGTATCCTGTTTGTATATATTAGTTGTAAGTTAGTTTTAATTAGGTTAAGTTATATTTGTAAGATGTAAATGTATAATAAATAATATTTTCAATAAATGACTGTTTTTATGATAATTTTTATTCTTTTAATTTTTTCCCATACACTTTCCCTGCAACGACTTCTTAATGATAGAGTCGTAACAAAAAAATATGATTTTATAAATAAAAGCTTGTCGCGAGGTTTGCGAAAGAAAAAAAAATTTATACTTATTAGTACATGAACCTCGCGACAAGCTTTCATTTTTAAATCATAAACAAAATGAATAAAGAAGAAAAAAAAATTGTTCTCTCGGACGGTTTTTTACTGTCGGGTGTAAAAATTCCCCATGGAAGGCTCATTTTAAAGGGTGCACACGCATAGCGGGCACGGAGTCCTATTCAATGAAGCACAGACGGGCCGAATCGGACGTCTCGATCGGGCGTTATGAGCCAAATAATTAATAAAGTTTACAGTAAAAGTTTTAAAGAAATTCGATTTAAAGGTGTTCAGCAAAAGAATGACACCACAACACCCTATTAAGACAACAATATATAACAAATCCTTTCCAAGAAGCAATGTTTCTACCTGCGCGGCCCGCGTTGATTGTTCCGTAGGGGAGGGGGTGGGTGAACACTAGCACTACATCCGACCGCTCGCACAGGTATATAAGCGGGAGCGATTCCTATCGGTTCACGCAGTCTTCTGTTAACCTTTGGAGTGTTCACACGTCACGTCGCTTTTTTTTATTAATCAGCAAAGTTTACTTAGCCTTAACGATGGCACAAGTTACGGAGTTATCGCCATACAATATCGTCGGGAAGATCTCAGACGAGGAGTACGAGGTTGTTTTTACGCTTGCTTTCACACGCAAGGTATCGAAAGCGGACCTCGAAAAAGTACGACTCCGATATATTCCCGACTACGTTTGGGATCTCAAACTCCAAGCTGATTTTTGGAAGTTGGCGAATAGGAGATACCGGGACCGCGTATCTCTGAACAACTGGAGGACGTACGAAAGGCGACTCAGCGACGAGCTCGAGAAACATAAGACGATTTTGAAGAACTTCGACAAAGTGAGACGAACGTGCGCACCTCTGGACGACGCTAACCATTTCTCGCAGTGGCTTGATCCGGTGCGCGTTCAAACACTTGTCGATTTTCTCGAATTCCATCGGAGGGATAGTGAGATATTTCACAAACTAATAAGGCACTTCCGCGGCAAGAAAGACGAGCTGGACAATATACTGTATCTCGTATACGCCACATGGGCGGTATACGGTGAGTTCAGAATCCAGCCGTCACGGCCCAGTAGAGGTGAGGAAGTGCGAGATTGGATCGAAGATGTGTTTTTTTAGGTTTTATTTGTATCCTGTTTGTATATATTAGTTGTAAGTTAGTTTTAATTAGGTTAAGTTATATTTGTAAGATGTAAATGTATAATAAATAATATTTTCAATAAATGACTGTTTTTATGATAATTTTTATTCTTTTAATTTTTTCCCATACACTTTCCCTGCAACGACTTCTTAATGATAGAGTCGTAACAAAAAAATATGATTTTATAAATAAAAGCTTGTCGCGAGGTTTGCGAAAGAAAAAAAAATTTATACTTATTAGTACATGAACCTCGCGACAAGCTTTCATTTTTAAATCATAAACAAAATGAATAAAGAAGAAAAAAAAATTGTTCTCTCGGACGGTTTTTTACTGTCGGGTGTAAAAATTCCCCATGGAAGGCTCATTTTAAAGGGTGCACACGCATAGCGGGCACGGAGTCCTATTCAATGAAGCACAGACGGGCCGAATCGGACGTCTCGATCGGGCGTTATGAGCCAAATAATTAATAAAGTTTACAGTAAAAGTTTTAAAGAAATTCGATTTAAAGGTGTTCAGCAAAAGAATGACACCACAACACCCTATTAAGACAACAATATATAACAAATCCTTTCCAAGAAGCAATGTTTCTACCTGCGCGGCCCGCGTTGATTGTTCCGTAGGGGAGGGGGTGGGTGAACACTAGCACTACATCCGACCGCTCGCACAGGTATATAAGCGCGAGCGATTCCTATCGGTTCACGCAGTCTTCTGTTAACCTTTGGAGTGTTCACACGTCACGTCGCTTTTTTTTATTAATCAGCAAAGTTTACTTAGCCTTAACGATGGCACAAGTTACGGAGTTATCGCCATACAATATCGTCGGGAAGATCTCAGACGAGGAGTACGAGGTTGTTTTTACGCTTGCTTTCACACGCAAGGTATCGAAAGCGGACCTCGAAAAAGTACGACTCCGATATATTCCCGACTACGTTTGGGATCTCAAACTCCAAGCTGATTTTTGGAAGTTGGCGAATAGGAGATACCGGGACCGCGTATCTCTGAACAACTGGAGGACGTACGAAAGGCGACTCAGCGACGAGCTCGAGAAACATAAGACGATTTTGAAGAACTTCGACAAAGTGAGACGAACGTGCGCACCTCTGGACGACGCTAACCATTTCTCGCAGTGGCTTGATCCGGTGCGCGTTCAAACACTTGTCGATTTTCTCGAATTCCATCGGAGGGATAGTGAGATATTTCACAAACTAATAAGGCACTTCCGCGGCAAGAAAGACGAGCTGGACAATATACTGTATCTCGTATACGCCACATGGGCGGTATACGGTGAGTTCAGAATCCAGCCGTCACGGCCCAGTAGAGGTGAGGAAGTGCGAGATTGGATCGAAGATGTGTTTTTTTAGGTTTTATTTGTATCCTGTTTGTATATATTAGTTGTAAGTTAGTTTTAATTAGGTTAAGTTATATTTGTAAGATGTAAATGTATAATAAATAATATTTTCAATAAATGACTGTTTTTATGATAATTTTTATTCTTTTAATTTTTTCCCATACACTTTCCCTGCAACGACTTCTTAATGATAGAGTCGTAACAAAAAAATATGATTTTATAAATAAAAGCTTGTCGCGAGGTTTGCGAAAGAAAAAAAAATTTATACTTATTAGTACATGAACCTCGCGACAAGCTTTCATTTTTAAATCATAAACAAAATGAATAAAGAAGAAAAAAAAATTGTTCTCTCGGACGGTTTTTTACTGTCGGGTGTAAAAATTCCCCATGGAAGGCTCATTTTAAAGGGTGCACACGCATAGCGGGCACGGAGTCCTATTCAATGAAGCACAGACGGGCCGAATCGGACGTCTCGATCGGGCGTTATGAGCCAAATAATTAATAAAGTTTACAGTAAAAGTTTTAAAGAAATTCGATTTAAAGGTGTTCAGCAAAAGAATGACACCACAACACCCTATTAAGACAACAATATATAACAAATCCTTTCCAAGAAGCAATGTTTCTACCTGCGCGGCCCGCGTTGATTGTTCCGTAGGGGAGGGGGTGGGTGAACACTAGCACTACATCCGACCGCTCGCACAGGTATATAAGCGCGAGCGATTCCTATCGGTTCACGCAGTCTTCTGTTAACCTTTGGAGTGTTCACACGTCACGTCGCTTTTTTTTATTAATCAGCAAAGTTTACTTAGCCTTAACGATGGCACAAGTTACGGAGTTATCGCCATACAATATCGTCGGGAAGATCTCAGACGAGGAGTACGAGGTTGTTTTTACGCTTGCTTTCACACGCAAGGTATCGAAAGCGGACCTCGAAAAAGTACGACTCCGATATATTCCCGACTACGTTTGGGATCTCAAACTCCAAGCTGATTTTTGGAAGTTGGCGAATAGGAGATACCGGGACCGCGTATCTCTGAACAACTGGAGGACGTACGAAAGGCGACTCAGCGACGAGCTCGAGAAACATAAGACGATTTTGAAGAACTTCGACAAAGTGAGACGAACGTGCGCACCTCTGGACGACGCTAACCATTTCTCGCAGTGGCTTGATCCGGTGCGCGTTCAAACACTTGTCGATTTTCTCGAATTCCATCGGAGGGATAGTGAGATATTTCACAAACTAATAAGGCACTTCCGCGGCAAGAAAGACGAGCTGGACAATATACTGTATCTCGTATACGCCACATGGGCGGTATACGGTGAGTTCAGAATCCAGCCGTCACGGCCCAGTAGAGGTGAGGAAGTGCGAGATTGGATCGAAGATGTGTTTTTTTAGGTTTTATTTGTATCCTGTTTGTATATATTAGTTGTAAGTTAGTTTTAATTAGGTTAAGTTATATTTGTAAGATGTAAATGTATAATAAATAATATTTTCAATAAATGACTGTTTTTATGATAATTTTTATTCTTTTAATTTTTTCCCATACACTTTCCCTGCAACGACTTCTTAATGATAGAGTCGTAACAAAAAAATATGATTTTATAAATAAAAGCTTGTCGCGAGGTTTGCGAAAGAAAAAAAAATTTATACTTATTAGTACATGAACCTCGCGACAAGCTTTCATTTTTAAATCATAAACAAAATGAATAAAGAAGAAAAAAAAATTGTTCTCTCGGACGGTTTTTTACTGTCGGGTGTAAAAATTCCCCATGGAGGGCTCATTTTAAAGGGTGCACACGCATAGCGGGCACGGAGTCCTATTCAATGAAGCACAGACGGGCCGAATCGGACGTCTCGATCGGGCGTTATGAGCCAAATAATTAATAAAGTTTACAGTAAAAGTTTTAAAGAAATTCGATTTAAAGGTGTTCAGCAAAAGAATGACACCACAACACCCTATTAAGACAACAATATATAACAAATCCTTTCCAAGAAGCAATGTTTCTACCTGCGCGGCCCGCGTTGATTGTTCCGTAGGGGAGGGGGTGGGTGAACACTAGCACTACATCCGACCGCTCGCACAGGTATATAAGCGCGAGCGATTCCTATCGGTTCACGCAGTCTTCTGTTAACCTTTGGAGTGTTCACACGTCACGTCGCTTTTTTTTATTAATCAGCAAAGTTTACTTAGCCTTAACGATGGCACAAGTTACGGAGTTATCGCCATACAATATCGTCGGGAAGATCTCAGACGAGGAGTACGAGGTTGTTTTTACGCTTGCTTTCACACGCAAGGTATCGAAAGCGGACCTCGAAAAAGTACGACTCCGATATATTCCCGACTACGTTTGGGATCTCAAACTCCAAGCTGATTTTTGGAAGTTGGCGAATAGGAGATACCGGGACCGCGTATCTCTGAACAACTGGAGGACGTACGAAAGGCGACTCAGCGACGAGCTCGAGAAACATAAGACGATTTTGAAGAACTTCGACAAAGTGAGACGAACGTGCGCACCTCTGGACGACGCTAACCATTTCTCGCAGTGGCTTGATCCGGTGCGCGTTCAAACACTTGTCGATTTTCTCGAATTCCATCGGAGGGATAGTGAGATATTTCACAAACTAATAAGGCACTTCCGCGGCAAGAAAGACGAGCTGGACAATATACTGTATCTCGTATACGCCACATGGGCGGTATACGGTGAGTTCAGAATCCAGCCGTCACGGCCCAGTAGAGGTGAGGAAGTGCGAGATTGGATCGAAGATGTGTTTTTTTAGGTTTTATTTGTATCCTGTTTGTATATATTAGTTGTAAGTTAGTTTTAATTAGGTTAAGTTATATTTGTAAGATGTAAATGTATAATAAATAATATTTTCAATAAATGACTGTTTTTATGATAATTTTTATTCTTTTAATTTTTTCCCATACACTTTCCCTGCAACGACTTCTTAATGATAGAGTCGTAACAAAAAAATATGATTTTATAAATAAAAGCTTGTCGCGAGGTTTGCGAAAGAAAAAAAAATTTATACTTATTAGTACATGAACCTCGCGACAAGCTTTCATTTTTAAATCATAAACAAAATGAATAAAGAAGAAAAAAAAATTGTTCTCTCGGACGGTTTTTTACTGTCGGGTGTAAAAATTCCCCATGGAAGGCTCATTTTAAAGGGTGCACACGCATAGCGGGCACGGAGTCCTATTCAATGAAGCACAGACGGGCCGAATCGGACGTCTCGATCGGGCGTTATGAGCCAAATAATTAATAAAGTTTACAGTAAAAGTTTTAAAGAAATTCGATTTAAAGGTGTTCAGCAAAAGAATGACACCACAACACCCTATTAAGACAACAATATATAACAAATCCTTTCCAAGAAGCAATGTTTCTACCTGCGCGGCCCGCGTTGATTGTTCCGTAGGGGAGGGGGTGGGTGAACACTAGCACTACATCCGACCGCTCGCACAGGTATATAAGCGCGAGCGATTCCTATCGGTTCACGCAGTCTTCTGTTAACCTTTGGAGTGTTCACACGTCACGTCGCTTTTTTTTATTAATCAGCAAAGTTTACTTAGCCTTAACGATGGCACAAGTTACGGAGTTATCGCCATACAATATCGTCGGGAAGATCTCAGACGAGGAGTACGAGGTTGTTTTTACGCTTGCTTTCACACGCAAGGTATCGAAAGCGGACCTCGAAAAAGTACGACTCCGATATATTCCCGACTACGTTTGGGATCTCAAACTCCAAGCTGATTTTTGGAAGTTGGCGAATAGGAGATACCGGGACCGCGTATCTCTGAACAACTGGAGGACGTACGAAAGGCGACTCAGCGACGAGCTCGAGAAACATAAGACGATTTTGAAGAACTTCGACAAAGTGAGACGAACGTGCGCACCTCTGGACGACGCTAACCATTTCTCGCAGTGGCTTGATCCGGTGCGCGTTCAAACACTTGTCGATTTTCTCGAATTCCATCGGAGGGATAGTGAGATATTTCACAAACTAATAAGGCACTTCCGCGGCAAGAAAGACGAGCTGGACAATATACTGTATCTCGTATACGCCACATGGGCGGTATACGGTGAGTTCAGAATCCAGCCGTCACGGCCCAGTAGAGGTGAGGAAGTGCGAGATTGGATCGAAGATGTGTTTTTTTAGGTTTTATTTGTATCCTGTTTGTATATATTAGTTGTAAGTTAGTTTTAATTAGGTTAAGTTATATTTGTAAGATGTAAATGTATAATAAATAATATTTTCAATAAATGACTGTTTTTATGATAATTTTTATTCTTTTAATTTTTTCCCATACACTTTCCCTGCAACGACTTCTTAATGATAGAGTCGTAACAAAAAAATATGATTTTATAAATAAAAGCTTGTCGCGAGGTTTGCGAAAGAAAAAAAAATTTATACTTATTAGTACATGAACCTCGCGACAAGCTTTCATTTTTAAATCATAAACAAAATGAATAAAGAAGAAAAAAAAATTGTTCTCTCGGACGGTTTTTTACTGTCGGGTGTAAAAATTCCCCATGGAAGGCTCATTTTAAAGGGTGCACACGCATAGCGGGCACGGAGTCCTATTCAATGAAGCACAGACGGGCCGAATCGGACGTCTCGATCGGGCGTTATGAGCCAAATAATTAATAAAGTTTACAGTAAAAGTTTTAAAGAAATTCGATTTAAAGGTGTTCAGCAAAAGAATGACACCACAACACCCTATTAAGACAACAATATATAACAAATCCTTTCCAAGAAGCAATGTTTCTACCTGCGCGGCCCGCGTTGATTGTTCCGTAGGGGAGGGGGTGGGTGAACACTAGCACTACATCCGACCGCTCGCACAGGTATATAAGCGCGAGCGATTCCTATCGGTTCACGCAGTCTTCTGTTAACCTTTGGAGTGTTCACACGTCACGTCGCTTTTTTTTATTAATCAGCAAAGTTTACTTAGCCTTAACGATGGCACAAGTTACGGAGTTATCGCCATACAATATCGTCGGGAAGATCTCAGACGAGGAGTACGAGGTTGTTTTTACGCTTGCTTTCACACGCAAGGTATCGAAAGCGGACCTCGAAAAAGTACGACTCCGATATATTCCCGACTACGTTTGGGATCTCAAACTCCAAGCTGATTTTTGGAAGTTGGCGAATAGGAGATACCGGGACCGCGTATCTCTGAACAACTGGAGGACGTACGAAAGGCGACTCAGCGACGAGCTCGAGAAACATAAGACGATTTTGAAGAACTTCGACAAAGTGAGACGAACGTGCGCACCTCTGGACGACGCTAACCATTTCTCGCAGTGGCTTGATCCGGTGCGCGTTCAAACACTTGTCGATTTTCTCGAATTCCATCGGAGGGATAGTGAGATATTTCACAAACTAATAAGGCACTTCCGCGGCAAGAAAGACGAGCTGGACAATATACTGTATCTCGTATACGCCACATGGGCGGTATACGGTGAGTTCAGAATCCAGCCGTCACGGCCCAGTAGAGGTGAGGAAGTGCGAGATTGGATCGAAGATGTGTTTTTTTAGGTTTTATTTGTATCCTGTTTGTATATATTAGTTGTAAGTTAGTTTTAATTAGGTTAAGTTATATTTGTAAGATGTAAATGTATAATAAATAATATTTTCAATAAATGACTGTTTTTATGATAATTTTTATTCTTTTAATTTTTTCCCATACACTTTCCCTGCAACGACTTCTTAATGATAGAGTCGTAACAAAAAAATATGATTTTATAAATAAAAGCTTGTCGCGAGGTTTGCGAAAGAAAAAAAAATTTATACTTATTAGTACATGAACCTCGCGACAAGCTTTCATTTTTAAATCATAAACAAAATGAATAAAGAAGAAAAAAAAATTGTTCTCTCGGACGGTTTTTTACTGTCGGGTGTAAAAATTCCCCATGGAAGGCTCATTTTAAAGGGTGCACACGCATAGCGGGCACGGAGTCCTATTCAATGAAGCACAGACGGGCCGAATCGGACGTCTCGATCGGGCGTTATGAGCCAAATAATTAATAAAGTTTACAGTAAAAGTTTTAAAGAAATTCGATTTAAAGGTGTTCAGCAAAAGAATGACACCACAACACCCTATTAAGACAACAATATATAACAAATCCTTTCCAAGAAGCAATGTTTCTACCTGCGCGGCCCGCGTTGATTGTTCCGTAGGGGAGGGGGTGGGTGAACACTAGCACTACATCCGACCGCTCGCACAGGTATATAAGCGCGAGCGATTCCTATCGGTTCACGCAGTCTTCTGTTAACCTTTGGAGTGTTCACACGTCACGTCGCTTTTTTTTATTAATCAGCAAAGTTTACTTAGCCTTAACGATGGCACAAGTTACGGAGTTATCGCCATACAATATCGTCGGGAAGATCTCAGACGAGGAGTACGAGGTTGTTTTTACGCTTGCTTTCACACGCAAGGTATCGAAAGCGGACCTCGAAAAAGTACGACTCCGATATATTCCCGACTACGTTTGGGATCTCAAACTCCAAGCTGATTTTTGGAAGTTGGCGAATAGGAGATACCGGGACCGCGTATCTCTGAACAACTGGAGGACGTACGAAAGGCGACTCAGCGACGAGCTCGAGAAACATAAGACGATTTTGAAGAACTTCGACAAAGTGAGACGAACGTGCGCACCTCTGGACGACGCTAACCATTTCTCGCAGTGGCTTGATCCGGTGCGCGTTCAAACACTTGTCGATTTTCTCGAATTCCATCGGAGGGATAGTGAGATATTTCACAAACTAATAAGGCACTTCCGCGGCAAGAAAGACGAGCTGGACAATATACTGTATCTCGTATACGCCACATGGGCGGTATACGGTGAGTTCAGAATCCAGCCGTCACGGCCCAGTAGAGGTGAGGAAGTGCGAGATTGGATCGAAGATGTGTTTTTTTAGGTTTTATTTGTATCCTGTTTGTATATATTAGTTGTAAGTTAGTTTTAATTAGGTTAAGTTATATTTGTAAGATGTAAATGTATAATAAATAATATTTTCAATAAATGACTGTTTTTATGATAATTTTTATTCTTTTAATTTTTTCCCATACACTTTCCCTGCAACGACTTCTTAATGATAGAGTCGTAACAAAAAAATATGATTTTATAAATAAAAGCTTGTCGCGAGGTTTGCGAAAGAAAAAAAAATTTATACTTATTAGTACATGAACCTCGCGACAAGCTTTCATTTTTAAATCATAAACAAAATGAATAAAGAAGAAAAAAAAATTGTTCTCTCGGACGGTTTTTTACTGTCGGGTGTAAAAATTCCCCATGGAAGGCTCATTTTAAAGGGTGCACACGCATAGCGGGCACGGAGTCCTATTCAATGAAGCACAGACGGGCCGAATCGGACGTCTCGATCGGGCGTTATGAGCCAAATAATTAATAAAGTTTACAGTAAAAGTTTTAAAGAAATTCGATTTAAAGGTGTTCAGCAAAAGAATGACACCACAACACCCTATTAAGACAACAATATATAACAAATCCTTTCCAAGAAGCAATGTTTCTACCTGCGCGGCCCGCGTTGATTGTTCCGTAGGGGAGGGGGTGGGTGAACACTAGCACTACATCCGACCGCTCGCACAGGTATATAAGCGCGAGCGATTCCTATCGGTTCACGCAGTCTTCTGTTAACCTTTGGAGTGTTCACACGTCACGTCGCTTTTTTTTATTAATCAGCAAAGTTTACTTAGCCTTAACGATGGCACAAGTTACGGAGTTATCGCCATACAATATCGTCGGGAAGATCTCAGACGAGGAGTACGAGGTTGTTTTTACGCTTGCTTTCACACGCAAGGTATCGAAAGCGGACCTCGAAAAAGTACGACTCCGATATATTCCCGACTACGTTTGGGATCTCAAACTCCAAGCTGATTTTTGGAAGTTGGCGAATAGGAGATACCGGGACCGCGTATCTCTGAACAACTGGAGGACGTACGAAAGGCGACTCAGCGACGAGCTCGAGAAACATAAGACGATTTTGAAGAACTTCGACAAAGTGAGACGAACGTGCGCACCTCTGGACGACGCTAACCATTTCTCGCAGTGGCTTGATCCGGTGCGCGTTCAAACACTTGTCGATTTTCTCGAATTCCATCGGAGGGATAGTGAGATATTTCACAAACTAATAAGGCACTTCCGCGGCAAGAAAGACGAGCTGGACAATATACTGTATCTCGTATACGCCACATGGGCGGTATACGGTGAGTTCAGAATCCAGCCGTCACGGCCCAGTAGAGGTGAGGAAGTGCGAGATTGGATCGAAGATGTGTTTTTTTAGGTTTTATTTGTATCCTGTTTGTATATATTAGTTGTAAGTTAGTTTTAATTAGGTTAAGTTATATTTGTAAGATGTAAATGTATAATAAATAATATTTTCAATAAATGACTGTTTTTATGATAATTTTTATTCTTTTAATTTTTTCCCATACACTTTCCCTGCAACGACTTCTTAATGATAGAGTCGTAACAAAAAAATATGATTTTATAAATAAAAGCTTGTCGCGAGGTTTGCGAAAGAAAAAAAAATTTATACTTATTAGTACATGAACCTCGCGACAAGCTTTCATTTTTAAATCATAAACAAAATGAATAAAGAAGAAAAAAAAATTGTTCTCTCGGACGGTTTTTTACTGTCGGGTGTAAAAATTCCCCATGGAAGGCTCATTTTAAAGGGTGCACACGCATAGCGGGCACGGAGTCCTATTCAATGAAGCACAGACGGGCCGAATCGGACGTCTCGATCGGGCGTTATGAGCCAAATAATTAATAAAGTTTACAGTAAAAGTTTTAAAGAAATTCGATTTAAAGGTGTTCAGCAAAAGAATGACACCACAACACCCTATTAAGACAACAATATATAACAAATCCTTTCCAAGAAGCAATGTTTCTACCTGCGCGGCCCGCGTTGATTGTTCCGTAGGGGAGGGGGTTTTTTTTTTTTTTTTTTTTTTTTTTTTTTATGGTAGGTAAAATCATCCAATGACAAATCCCGCCCTTGGGCGGAGCGGGAAGTAGTGTCAGACTCTTACTGACTAAAAACCTACCCCGTTCCTTCGTTGCCTATAGTGCCGGGGCTGAGCCATCCTCTCAGAAAACGGCCCTTGACCCCAGCAGGCTTCGACCCTGCCTGCCTGCAGTTAGCAGGCTGGGCCTCTACGGTTTGCTGACAACTCCTTGAGGCGCGCGGGAACAGAACGCGCCGTCGACGACTTGGGCTCGGTCCGGTCTGTTACCGGACGATCGGACAGCGTGCTACCCATTGCACGCCGTTCGCAAGCCCGCGCCTACGGTGGCCGGAAATCGGGATCGGAATCCCGGCGGCGGCTGGGGCGAGCGCCCCGTTGCCTCTGCCTGATGCGGTCGGCCTCCTCCTTTGCTAGCATTACTGCTTCGCAGAAGGAGGCGACCGCCTGCCATCCCTCCTCACTACGGACCATGGCCTGAACCAAGGCCCGGCGAGAGAGATCGCTGCCGCCGATTGCCCCCACGAGGACACGGCGATGCTCCGCCCAGGCGGGGCACACCTCGCCCAGGCGGGGCACACCTGTAGGGGAGGGGGTGGGTGAACACTAGCACTACATCCGACCGCTCGCACAGGTATATAAGCGCGAGCGATTCCTATCGGTTCACGCAGTCTTCTGTTAACCTTTGGAGTGTTCACACGTCACGTCGCTTTTTTTTATTAATCAGCAAAGTTTACTTAGCCTTAACGATGGCACAAGTTACGGAGTTATCGCCATACAATATCGTCGGGAAGATCTCAGACGAGGAGTACGAGGTTGTTTTTACGCTTGCTTTCACACGCAAGGTATCGAAAGCGGACCTCGAAAAAGTACGACTCCGATATATTCCCGACTACGTTTGGGATCTCAAACTCCAAGCTGATTTTTGGAAGTTGGCGAATAGGAGATACCGGGACCGCGTATCTCTGAACAACTGGAGGACGTACGAAAGGCGACTCAGCGACGAGCTCGAGAAACATAAGACGATTTTGAAGAACTTCGACAAAGTGAGACGAACGTGCGCACCTCTGGACGACGCTAACCATTTCTCGCAGTGGCTTGATCCGGTGCGCGTTCAAACACTTGTCGATTTTCTCGAATTCCATCGGAGGGATAGTGAGATATTTCACAAACTAATAAGGCACTTCCGCGGCAAGAAAGACGAGCTGGACAATATACTGTATCTCGTATACGCCACATGGGCGGTATACGGTGAGTTCAGAATCCAGCCGTCACGGCCCAGTAGAGGTGAGGAAGTGCGAGATTGGATCGAAGATGTGTTTTTTTAGGTTTTATTTGTATCCTGTTTGTATATATTAGTTGTAAGTTAGTTTTAATTAGGTTAAGTTATATTTGTAAGATGTAAATGTATAATAAATAATATTTTCAATAAATGACTGTTTTTATGATAATTTTTATTCTTTTAATTTTTTCCCATACACTTTCCCTGCAACGACTTCTTAATGATAGAGTCGTAACAAAAAAATATGATTTTATAAATAAAAGCTTGTCGCGAGGTTTGCGAAAGAAAAAAAAATTTATACTTATTAGTACATGAACCTCGCGACAAGCTTTCATTTTTAAATCATAAACAAAATGAATAAAGAAGAAAAAAAAATTGTTCTCTCGGACGGTTTTTTACTGTCGGGTGTAAAAATTCCCCATGGAAGGCTCATTTTAAAGGGTGCACACGCATAGCGGGCACGGAGTCCTATTCAATGAAGCACAGACGGGCCGAATCGGACGTCTCGATCGGGCGTTATGAGCCAAATAATTAATAAAGTTTACAGTAAAAGTTTTAAAGAAATTCGATTTAAAGGTGTTCAGCAAAAGAATGACACCACAACACCCTATTAAGACAACAATATATAACAAATCCTTTCCAAGAAGCAATGTTTCTACCTGCGCGGCCCGCGTTGATTGTTCCGTAGGGGAGGGGGTGGGTGAACACTAGCACTACATCCGACCGCTCGCACAGGTATATAAGCGCGAGCGATTCCTATCGGTTCACGCAGCTACGGGAGCTAAGTCTTGGCCTTGGGGGATCTCCTAGTCAGGCTTATAACTCCGAGCTCTCTTTCAGCTACACACCTGGTGTCGGTTGGGATCTCTATCCCTTCGCGCCAGACCCTGGTAGGGCCCGATCGCACATTAAGATTGGCGATCGGCTACAAGCTTAGGGCTCACCCTTAGGTACTCACCTCCCAGTCTGCACAACCCTTGCTGGGAGGGTCACTCACCCCCGGGCCCGTCCACCCGGGGACCTAGGAAATTATTGTGCTCCTAAGGAGCACATGTAAGTTAGGGTTAACCCCCCCACCCACCATGACGGACGACACTCCCTTTGTGTCGTTCGTCAAAGAAATCTTATTCAAGGACCCCGATGTCCTTAGAAAATATGGGCAGGCCATCGCCGCCCTTTTCTCTCCCGTGCCCCCGGGCGTCACTGAATTCAGTGACGTGCTAGCGGCCCAAATTATCTGCGATCCGTCAAGGACGGATCGAGTAGAACCCTCCCCACCTGCAGTGGTGGCGGCGGTCCTAGCCCAGCAGGAGGCTATGGACACTTCCGCCCCCACTAGCTCTCAGGAGCCTGGCCCTAATTGCTCGGACTCCGAGTACGAATCAGAGGAATCTGAGGCCTCTTCCGCTTCCTCCGAAGACGACTACCAAGTCGTCAAAGGAGGTAAACGTAAGGGCAAAAGGAATTCTGCCCAGGCCAGCAAAGCCAAGAAGACCGCTGCGTCTTCTCCTGCTGTCCCTACTGCCAAGCCCACAACAAAATCTCCCCCCGCCCCTGCTGCCTCAACCTCGCAGGTGAGCCGCCCCACACCAGCTTCGGTCGCTCAGACCAAGAAGCAGCGTCCCCCACCGCCTCTGTACATTCAGGACAAGGCGAAATGGACCGACGTGTCCAAAATGTGTAGTGATCGTAAGATCAACTACACTAACGCCCGGGCCTGCCAACAGGGCATTAGAGTCCAAGTCCCAACGTCCAACGACTATAGGGACTTATCCAAAGCGCTCCGTGAAAGGAAAGTCGCCTTTCACACCTACTCCCTCCCTGAGGACACGCCGACTCGAGTAGTCATAAGACGTGTTCCAAAGGAAATCTCCACCGATGAGGTCAAGTCAGATCTCATCGCTCAAGGCATCCCTGTCACGGCGGTGCATCGCTTGCACAAAGCGCGCGGCAGGATCGAGTACGACATGGTACTCGTTGTCTCCGACCCGGTAGAGGGGCACCATCCGATCTTCAAGATCAAGGAAGTGTGCTCTCTGACAGGCATCTCAATCGAAAAGCCCTTCAAGCCCACTCTAGTCGGGCAATGTCACCGCTGCCAGCTATACGGGCACGCACAAAAAAACTGCTATGCCACGCCCAGGTGCGTAAAGTGTCTGGGTGAACATGGCACAACAGATTGCCCCCGCCCCAAGGATCGTACCTTGTGCGAGGAACCGCCCAGCTGTGTACTGTGCGGTCAGTCCGGGCACCCGGCTAATTACCGAGGTTGCCCCAAAGCCCCCAAGATCGCGCCCAAACTGGCAAAGCGCTTTGCCGCTCGCCAGAAAAGGGAAACCCCAACTGGGAAGACTCCCTCTCCCCAGCTCCCCGAACGTCTCGCACCACAGAGACCGTCGCCCTGGAACCGGCTGAACCACCAAAAAGCTTTCCCAGCTATGGTGGCCTCCCAGCCCATTCCACAGCTAATGGCCAAGCCCATCGCGGTGCCAATCCCTTCCCCGGCGGCCCCAGTAGCCCCCAAGGCCCCTCAGAAAGCGCCTCAACGTCCAGCTGCACCCGCAGCTAAACAAGCGCAACCCCCCTCCGCTGTCCCACCCGTGGACGAAGCGGATGACCCCGTCGGACTAACCATCCTGGACAATTACGCCATATTTATGACGTGGGAAGCCAGGGCCTTCTCCGCTGAACTAAATGCAGCGAAGAGGAATGGTCAGCTTAACAACAGCGTCAGAGCCGTACTCTTCAGGAAGTACGACTCTGTCGTTAAAAATCTAGACAAACTCCCTTGCATTACCCATAATGGATAATAAAAAGGGAATTTGTTCATCAAAACCCAAATCCCTTAAATTAGGGTATTTCAATGCCAACGGCATCACCAGCCAGCGTGATGAGATCGCCACCTTCCTCCGCGACCATCAGCTGGACATCCTTCTCGTCCAGGAAACCTTCCTGAAACCCACTCGGAAAGATCCTAAAATTGCCAACTATCGCATAGTTCGCAACGATAGGACTCGCTGCCATGGTGGTGGCACTCTTATCTACTTCAGGAAGGAACTGTACTGTATCCCTCTGACCCCTCCCGAGCCCAAATCCCTATTGGAATACTCGGCCTGTCGAGTAGGCATGACTGGTCACCAGCCGATCACAGTCATCTCAGCCTACTGTCCTCCTCCAAATACTTCGTCTCAATTCCCAGACGATCCCATCGCTTTCACCAGCGACCTCACTGCCCTCTTTGGACTGAGTGACTCCGTTATACTAGCGGGTGATCTCAACGCCAAACACCCCGCCTGGAACAGCAACACGACCAACCCTAGGGGTAGGGTCGTGTACAATCTCGGTTCCACCCTTAACTTTGACATCATCGCCCCGATGTGTCATACTCACTTCCCCCACGACCCCAACCATAGCCCCGACGTTCTCGATGTAGCGCTTCTTAAGAATGTAAACCTCCGTTTACAGTCAATAGAAGCAATACATGAACTCAACTCTGACCACCGCCCCGTGATCATGCACCTTGGCTCCCGCTCTGGTAACTATGATCCAGGTCAGCCTCCACCGACCCAACTGATAATAGACTGGAAGAAAGTAAGTGAAAAACTGAAATCTACCGCGTCTCCTCAATTGGACTCCATCCCTGACCATATAGTCTCAGTCGCCGACATGACAGCGGCTATCGACTCGCTCACGGAGCACGTACAATCCGTCTTGAACGATTGTTCAAGGGAGATCCCAATGACGGAAGACTGTCGTTGGAAGATCCCGGACGATGTGCGGGCCCTGATGACTGAGAAGAACGCAGCTATCCGTGCATACAGCGCCTTCCCATGCGACGGTAACAAGGCTCACATGCGCCGATTACAGCGTGCTGTAAGAAAACGCATGACCGAGCTGCGCTCCGCCCGCTGGGACAAGACGCTCAGCGAACTTGAGCCCACCCACCTTGCATTCTGGCAACTTCAGAGGAAGCTACGTTCCACTGAAGAAGCCACAATACCCCCCCTCATCCGCCCAGACAAGAGTGTCGCCTTCGACAACTCTGAGAAAGCGGAATGCCTTGCCGACAGCCTTGAGTCCCAATGCTCGCCCAGCTCTCAACCTGTAGACCAAGCCCACGTTGATATGGTGGACGCTGAAGTCGAACGTAGAGCCTCCCTCCCCCCAGTTGAAGACCTTGACAATCCACTTGCCCCCGTCACTCCCGACGAGGTACTGGATATAGTCAAAAAGCTTCAACCTCGGAAAGCCCCCGGCGCCGACGGTATCACGAATAGAGTGTGCAAACTCTTCCCCCCTCAACTTATTATGCTAATGACCGCCATCTTCAATGGTGCATTGAGCAATAACATGTTCCCTCAAGCTTGGAAACAGGCCACCGTTATCGGTATCCCTAAACCAGGCAAGCCCAAGTCTGACCCTACCAGTTACCGCCCCATCAGTCTCCTCAATGTCCTCGGTAAGATCTACGAGAGGCTTATTTATAAGCGTCTCAGAGATTACGCTGAAACTAAGGGTCTCATTCCTAACGAGCAGTTCGGTTTCCGAACCGAACACTCGTGCGTCCATCAAGTTCACCGCATCATCGAACATGTTAGCGTTGGTCTCCAGCGTAACATGATGACGGGTGTCTTATACTTCGACATAGCTAAAGCATTCGACAAGGTCTGGCACAATGGCTTATTATATAAGCTATACCAACTCGGCGTGCCAGACCGCCTCGTGCTCATCTTGCGAGACTTTCTGTCGAATCGCACCTTTCGCTATCGAATTGAGGGAGCGTTATCCACCCCCCATCCTATCCGAGCTGGTGTCCCGCAGGGCTCCGTGGTTTCACCACTAGCCTTCACGCTGTTCACTAGCGATATCCCTAAAAGTAAAAAGGCTCAGTTGGCTCTATTCGCTGACGACACGGCCATTTACTATACAGGTCGTGACCCCAAGGCTATCGCTCGCAATCTCCAAACCTCCGTAAACACTCTGGGCGAGTGGTTTCGGAAATGGAGAGTCGAGGTTAACCCTGACAAAAGTCAAGCCGTTCTCTACTCGAGACTACGGAAGACCGTCTCCCCTCCCCCTCCGATCACCATGTACGGCAAGCCAATCCCCTGGGGGAAGCAAGCCAAGTACCTCGGTGTGATCCTTGACCAGCACCTGACCTTCGCCGAGCACATAAAGCAGGCTCGTTCGCGAGCCGCTTTCGCTCAAGGTAGGCTCCATTATCTCTTGACTGCCCGCAGCAAATTGTCACGAAAGTGCAAGTTGCGCCTCTACACAGCAGTCATCCGCCCGATCATGACCTACGCCTGTGCCATCTTCGCTCACGCCAAGCCCCGCTACCTCCATAGGATGCAGACCCTCCAAAACAGGACCTTCCGAAAGATCCTCGGTGCCCCATACTATATCCGTAATGAGAATCTACATCTAGATCTCAGAATCCCCACCATTCAGCAGTTCATGAAACGGCTTTGCAAGCGTTTCTTCGATACTGCTGTAAAACATCGCAACCCCCTTATCGCATCGGCCGCCCGATACGAACCCTCCCGTATCTCCAAGATTCGCCGCCCTAGGCATACTCTCGTCACCCCCGACGACCCCATTACCCTGCTCCAAGAGAGCCGTAGGGAAACCAGTACAGTACGCAAATACAGATACAGACCGCCGTCCTTCAGGCCTCGCCGCCGAGGCCCGTCGCGAAATCCCCGTCAATGTCCGCCCCGTCCCTTGCTAGAGCCAGCCCGCGCCGCTGAGCCAGTAGTGTAAAAAAAAAAATCCCTATAATAATAATAATTTATCTTTTTGTTCGATCCAGCTCGTCCCTTTGCTGCCCCCCCCCAGCGACGCCCTAAGCCGAGGTCCGTACCCCACAGGGGGTGCCCTTAGCGTGGTCGCTTAGTATGTAAGTTAGTATGTAAGTAAGCCCTGGCTGGAGGCTTTGACTCTGTATCGAGGCCGCCACAGGCAAGTCCGGTTAAGCAGCCGACAACCTCATAGGTTGACCTGCGAGAGGCCACACAAAAAAAAAAAAAATATCGGTTCACGCAGTCTTCTGTTAACCTTTGGAGTGTTCACACGTCACGTCGCTTTTTTTTATTAATCAGCAAAGTTTACTTAGCCTTAACGATGGCACAAGTTACGGAGTTATCGCCATACAATATCGTCGGGAAGATCTCAGACGAGGAGTACGAGGTTGTTTTTACGCTTGCTTTCACACGCAAGGTATCGAAAGCGGACCTCGAAAAAGTACGACTCCGATATATTCCCGACTACGTTTGGGATCTCAAACTCCAAGCTGATTTTTGGAAGTTGGCGAATAGGAGATACCGGGACCGCGTATCTCTGAACAACTGGAGGACGTACGAAAGGCGACTCAGCGACGAGCTCGAGAAACATAAGACGATTTTGAAGAACTTCGACAAAGTGAGACGAACGTGCGCACCTCTGGACGACGCTAACCATTTCTCGCAGTGGCTTGATCCGGTGCGCGTTCAAACACTTGTCGATTTTCTCGAATTCCATCGGAGGGATAGTGAGATATTTCACAAACTAATAAGGCACTTCCGCGGCAAGAAAGACGAGCTGGACAATATACTGTATCTCGTATACGCCACATGGGCGGTATACGGTGAGTTCAGAATCCAGCCGTCACGGCCCAGTAGAGGTGAGGAAGTGCGAGATTGGATCGAAGATGTGTTTTTTTAGGTTTTATTTGTATCCTGTTTGTATATATTAGTTGTAAGTTAGTTTTAATTAGGTTAAGTTATATTTGTAAGATGTAAATGTATAATAAATAATATTTTCAATAAATGACTGTTTTTATGATAATTT
>CATQIM010000013.1:0-23844 GCA_958295575.1 Leucania comma | reverse complement strand
TTTGTTCAGTGCACTGTAGTGTGCGTCTATAATATGTGATTGCTTGCCGTACCTGCTTGTTAATACTTGAATGGCTATAGTGTAATTCTTGTTTGTGGTTTCCAAGCCGTCTACAATCTTACGTGGTTCGCCTTTAAGTGTTGACTTAAGGTAAAGTAGTTTATCTACGTCTGGCAATGGTCTGTCATGTATATTGGACTTATAAATATCCCAATATTCACACCAAGTAAGTATATCTCCACTGAATTCTGGTAGTGTAAGTGTTGGTAATTTGGCAGAGAAATTACGGATCTGATCCCCATTGTTATGACCATATGGTTGGACTTCGTTTGATCTGTTCATTAGGATACACCTTAGTTCAGTTAGGATCTCTTCACTATCCAATTGGATATTACTCTTATTCGAGATCTCGTCTGGTGACGGATTATTTGAAATTCTAAAATATTCATTATGAGTTCACTCGTGACTCGTTTAATCATATTTTCTAGCTTCGATGCACATATCTGTGCCTTTTGTATCGATTCTCGGTCACTGCTACCTTCTTTACAATAAATTTCAGCTTGCTGTCTATGTTCGTTTATTCTTTTAATTATTTGATAAAGTCGCAACTTGATTGTAACCTCCAACGAGGAATCCTCCTCTTCATGCTCCATCTTGTCTCGAATTTCCTGGAATTGTTTTATTGGTCCATAAGTTTTCCAAATATTATAACTCATTATCATTTATAATATGAGACGAGAGCGAGGTAGTAATCACTTTGTTCTGTGTTGATATATTATTATTAAATTATTATAATTATATATAGTATATATTTCCTCTATATACCTATTGTTTTTCAAATAAATGAAAGTTTAAAAATCTTAAGTCCAGTTAGGTAAAATAGTGATAATAATCCTTAATCATAAGGCAACTTAGTCCTGTACACATATAATCATTATAATATCAACATAACATATGTTGAAACTTGCCCTTGGCATTACCATACATCAAGCCTTTAATATCCTATTTGAGTTTCATAAATATCAGAACTTGGCCTTCGGACTGCCACGCACCATGATTCTAGTATTATGATGATATTTGTCTCTATCCATTTGAATATAATTTCTGAACTCTATTGTTGGATGCTATAAAGTAGTTTTCCCATAATATTAATTGAATATTAATAAAACTCAAGTGAGCAATTAGTTACACCGCACAACTATTTCTGTGTATTTATTTATTTATTTAAAACTTTATGCACTATCAGTGTATACTTGAAAGGAAAATTTTCTATTTTGTGCTTACTGTAAAATGTGGGTCAAGGTGCCCAAATTATCTTGAATAATTAGGCAAATCCCCTTTTGTTTCACTTACAGGGAAACATAGTATTAATCCATTGATAAAGGTAAGAATATTCATTTTAATTCTACTATTCATTTATTTAAGTTTAATTGTTTTATTAATTTTATATTTTTCTTTCTAGAATAACCATATTAAAATGAATAACTTATGTATTTACAATCTATTCATATACTTCACTTAGCCTTTATGATAATGACTAATGTCTAATACTTATTTTGTTTATAAGAATAAGCAAATTTATTTTATCTTGAAGTCATAACTATTTTGGAGAGACTTTGTGTATTTAATTTCATGTAGGATTAGTTAACCTTTCACATGGTATAGTCATTAATCTATGAATTAATTTATGAAATGATTTTTGGTAAGTCTTGACTTTCAAACATTACTTCAACTGAATCCTAGACTTTACTAGGTCTGAGTAAATTGTATGTAGGTATAATTTATAGTGTGGAGGCTATTCTTTGTTTTATCTATAAATTACTGTAAATGGAACTAAATATTTTAGTTTGAGAAACCTTGTTCCTTCATATTTTATTTTTTATTACTGAGTTAACTTTTAGGTTATACCATTATCTTTATCTCGAATGTTATCTTATCTCGGGGGATTTCCCCGCACGATTATGACCGCTCTTTTAGGGCGTGGTCGTGGTCTCGATAATACTTTTGGTCTTACAAGAAAGTGCAAACCTTTCTATAGTGGTGAATAGCTGATATTAGTACTTACTATCGTAGGTATACTCAATACATAAAGTATCTCAAATTATCCGGCGAAGTACCGAGTGCAAGGTACCTACTTGCATTCTTCTATTTAAATCATTTGTATCGGTCTTACGGATTACCCTTTCCGAGTCTCATCGTATTTAATCATAAACCCTGTACTTTTTATGATAAATTAACAAGACGTTCATTTATTTTATCACATTTAGACTTCTTACTGCTAATAACTTTATTTCGTAATTTAGAAAACTTACCACGTTTTTCTCGAAATCACTCTTTGATAAAGTATGGGCCAAAAATATGTATCACACTATTAAACTTCGTTTTAAACTTCAAGTTTTTAATTGCTTTTACGATTTTATCTCTAGTTTTACAATTTATAATTATGATCGTTTCTTGCCGTCGATGTCCTTTGAAGAAAATAAATATGGCGTACTAATTCAGGACTTATTGAAATACTCATTATATTTTATCGTTAAGTTTATCCTATATTTCCCGTCCTCCGAATGTGTATAATTACTTTTAAATTATGTACTACTTAATTAATATTTAAGTTTGTAAAATAGCTTACGTTTAGATTATATTTCAAACTTTTCCAAAGAAGAATTTTATTCGGATTGATACTCCCAACGCCATCTGTCATCGAGTAGCGGAAGTTAAAAAACGAGCTTTCTAGAATCACCGCGGGAATTTCAATCTTGACACACTATTGACATGCTCTTGTTCCTAAGTTAAGCTAATGCCACAGAATTACATCTTTTAGTAAATACAAGAGTTAGGAACCCAATTAAGAACAATAGTCTTGTCCACCGTGTCACTTAAGGTCGTTTTCACTAGTTTCATGCACAATTTAGTTCATCTCTTGCGTCATAGATGTCCTTAGTAGTCTAGTTGTACCCAGTTGTACCAAAACTAGCTTTCATCTTAATCTAATTAAACAAACTTTATTAAGGTGTTAACTCAAGAATTACAATCACATTGATTACATATATGTGCAATCAATACACAAGCAACAGTATGCCTGCAGACAGCTTGACATCCTTACAGGACCCTCCGGAACAGGCGAAAAATGCGTATAGCATAAATTGACCACATATTGAGTGCATTATCACTCCACGTTCCAATATATCTAGTTACCAATCAACAGGTAATCGATACCTATCACTGCTATATACATTTTCATATTTAAACCAGTCTTTATACCCGTGACCTTTTCATAGCATCACTGCCATGTTGTCCAGGTTTCATGGAATATTTTCTTCCATATCTTAGCGCACTCCAGACTATGGGGTCTGTCTGGCCAGCATTGTCACCATGTTGGTGACGCATGTTCATTTTTGTAAACCAGCATCTTCATCATGCCGGTGATGCTTGTTCATTTGTAAACCAGCATATCCATCATGTGGGTGACACATGTTCGTTTTGTAAACCAGCATCTCCACCATGTGGGTGACACATGTTCGTTTTGTAAACCAGCATCTCCACCATGTGGGTGACACATGTTCGTTTTGTAAACCAGCATCTCCACCATGTGGGGACGGCTCGGTTGTAATCTTGCTGGTTTATATTGATTTCTTATAATAAAGGTTCATTAATCAGGGAGATGTAGCTCTGATTACACCCGATAGTCCCCAAGGTTATTATAATTAATAAATCTTGTACCTGGATTCCTCCTTGGGTATATCTTGTCACTGGTTATGAAGAGTTCTGCTTCGATTATGATTCCTGTCGTATTCTCCTTTCTCCACCTGTGTTAATTATAGCAACATGAGTACATCTGGGCAACCAAGCAGCCACCGAGTGACGCCCGCCTTACGCCACCTTCGTATCCCTTTTCCGTCATAACTGAAAATGATAAACACACATATATAGCTTCTCTACTTATATAAATCATCAAGTTCCTACCCTCCCTCCACGAGGATCTACGGAACAGTCATTCAGCATCAATGAGCCCATCAAACCCAACGCCATCGCGTCGGGACCATTACATGACCGGACCCATAGATGATAATCTAACCTCTCCTCTGAGAGTCACAGGAGAACATCTCCATTACAGGTTCCTACCCTCCCTCAGAGAGGATCCACGGAACAGTCATCCAGCATCAATGAGCCCATCGTACCCAACGCCATCGCGCCAGGACCATTACACGACCGAACCCACAGATGCCAATCTAACCCAGCCACTCTGGTTAGATCATGACTTGGTGATCACCATAAGAACCCACACCTGGCCTTACCGCGAGGATCATTACGTGGGATTTACTTCTAGAACTTACGGACGATACTAATAGTCAACGAAGACGCCAGCTACACCCGGCGGCCCCGGTAAACCCAAATATACTCAACTTAGGTGACTGCTGATGATGCTGATGAAGTGGTTGCTCGATCCTTGTTTTAGCCAACAAGTCACGACACGTGAGAACTCAACTTTTTTGGCGGTTGCGGAACTATAGAGTAAACTAGAAGGACAATCTATGGCATCTCTCTTGAGTGTTGCCACATAAAAGTAACAGATAACATTACTCACGTAATTAATTCGTGCTTGTCACGACATGATTAGGGGTTTTGGCTCTGTTTCATTTGATTAAGTTGTAGTTATGTTTTAGTAACATTACTTAACACAAATCTAATCAAAATTAATAGTAAAGACTGTAATTATTCGTTTTTCAAAACTACCCTCAAAACTACAGTTTAAGGATTACTAAAGTTTTCTCGCGAACGAAGTCGCTGGTAAAGTGCAGGTCCCTGTAAAATTTATAATGAGGAGATCCAGTTGCAATAAGTTAATATTTTGTTGCGAAAGTAAAGTTTTCTACGGTTAATCATAACGGCTAGCGTCTCGTACAACAAAACTGGAAATAATTATTAAATATAGTTCGACAAATTTGCGTAATATAAACCGCTTTGATAAAATTCAAATCAAAAATAAAAATTCATAAACATGGTTGCAAAGCTAACGATACTGGTCGGGCAAACTGTCACGTCGACATTTTTAGAGCTTATAAATAGTGGCAACATTATTACAGATTTGTAGTTGACTATACTTATGTTACGTCAAATAGTACGTGAGTTTCCCATATTTGTGTTGCATTAACGTGTTGCCACTGAGTTTTAAGCTTTCATGTAAATTAAGGATGGACGAGCGATAATTTCGAGACAAGTTAATATTTGACGCAAGCTCAGATAGAATGAGACCTTTTGAAAGAAGGATGTCTTAATGTATCCACATGAAAGACAATGGCAAAACTTGATCAAAGATTTAGAAGTTTCTATTATAATTTTACAAATACTGTCAAATGGTGCTATAAATTGAAGCACGGTTACGGTTATTATTTAAGATGTTCTGAAAAAATCGCTGTTCACGATTTTTAGTTTGTAATGATAATGAACCGACCGTATGGGCGGTGAATTTGTGAATTAGATTTATTTCATTTAATTAGTCCCTTTCCCACCTATTACGCTGACTGATCACCAGTGTATCCTTTTTCCCTTTCCAGAGCTGATCCAATGCGGGTGACGCCATGAGATATGGCTAGATCCAAGGCGGGTGATGCTAGTTAGGGGGGCTATATCCTATGCGGGTGATGCCATGAAGGAATATGGCTAGATCCAAGGCGGGTGATGCCGTAGATAGGTGGTTATAATGTGAATTGGCTTATTGCTTTCAAAATAAATTACATATATTGATTTCTTGGTTCGAACCTATTCTAACCATTTTTAATTTAAGCGCGATCTAGAATCATTAGCTTAATTAGTCCCTTTCCCACCCATTACGCTGGCTGGCCACCATGCGTATCCTTTTTCCCTTACCAGAGCTGATCCAATGCGGGTGACGCCATGGAGTATGGCTAGATCCAAGGCGGGTGATGCTAGTTAGGGGGCTATATCCAAGGCGGGTGATGCCATTTGGTATGGCTAGATCCTAGGCGGGTGATTGCCAAGTTAGGACTAAAAGGCGAGTTATGCCATGTAATGTCAATCAGCCAATTCACACCAAATGTTTGATACTGTGTAATTTTGGGCTAACCCTATATGGGTGACGCCGATAAAATGTTTGATGTTGTTTGATATTGGGCTAACCCAATGTGGGTGACGCTGATAAAATGTTTGATACCTTTTGATTTTTGGCTAACCCTATGTGGGTGACGCCGACAAAATGTTTGATAACGTTAGATTCTGGGCTAACCCTATGTGGTTGACGCCAATAAGATGTTTGACACTGTGTAGTTTTTGGCTAACCCTTATGGGTGACGTCGATAAAATATTTGGTAATGTTTGATTTTGGGCTAACCCTATGTGGTGACGCTGGTAAAATGTTTAATGCTGTGTAATTTTGGGCTCACTCAATGTGGTTGACGCCAGTAAAATGTTTGACGCTGTGTATTTTTGGGCTAACCCGACAAGGGTGATTCCCACACAATGTTTAATGTTGTATAATTTTAGGCTAACCCGATCTGGGTGATATAGATTGCATTTAAAATGTCGGATGCTCTATAATGAAGACTAAACCCAATAAGGGTGATAATGAGTTAGTGTAAAGTTTTGTACAGCGCAGAGAGCGCGCTGAAATCAGAATGGCCGTATGGGCGCAAAACCAATATTTGATAATTTTGATATGGATTTAATTTGGTCACTTCCTGTTTATTTCTTTTAAAATATTGCAATATCCTGTTGAATTTAAACTAGGATTTAATTTAATAACATTACTTCGAATTATTTAAAATATTGCGATATCCTGTTGAATTTATATAAGGATTTAATTTCATAACTTCCTTTCGATTTATTTTAAATATTACAACATCCTGTTCAATTTATAACGAATCAAATGACGACTTCCTTTCTTCTTGTGAGGATTTAACTTGACCAGTTCCTTTTTATTTCTTTAAAATATCAGAGCATCCGGCCATATTTAAATAAGAATTTACTGTGACAATTTCCGTTCTATTTATTTAAAATAGTTTTCTACCTTCATAGTGAATTTTGTTACTTGTCAATTTCTGTGTATAAAAACCGATGTAATGTGTTTTGAAAGGCACTCTTTTGCCGGCCATGGAATAAAAATCTTGAACTGAAGTAAGGTATTTCTTTATCATCACTATAATATTTCCTGCCGTTCTATATTATTGTGACTGTGAATTTTGTGTGACGTCAACATCGATGGCCATCATACGCCGACAGCAGCGGTGGGATCCAGCTCGCTCCTACTGAGGTCCTCTGGATTCCGAATCAAGTGCCGTGACTGCAGCACTATCCGCTACTCTTCTACCTTCCGGAGATCATGGCAATTCCTACCTACTGCCATTCGATCCCGAGGTACGCTCCCACACTGAAAGGAAGACCGAAGACCTGGGCTGCAACAACACATGGGAGCAAGTCAAGCAGGACCTGATCCAGACGTTTGGCGAAGTGTCCCGGTCTGCTGACGACGTCCAGCGGCGCCGCAACTGAACAGCCACGCGGTTTACGCAACCAAAAGATGGTCGCTTTGCAGCCAAACGGATGGTGAGGTAACTGATTCTCTAATCACTGGTATTTATATTGTTTTTATGAAATGTGTATTGTAGTGAAATACTTGTGTTCTGACTCTTTGCCCAAACTAGTCTCCATTTTTAAAACTTTTCGTAAACATGACAAATCGAAAACTAACGGTACAAACAAGAATTATTCAAATCAAAAACGTGTTTAGTAGCTGTCATTGTCATTTTTAGTCCTGATTCGCAGGGTCAGTCTTCCGTTTGTTTTCAATGTTAAAAATTTGGTCATCTTATCCGTTAATGCAGGGAGAAACCGACAACTTTTAAATGAAATATTTCGGCTAAAATAAAACCGCAAGTTAGTTGACTGTCAATGAGGCTAAAAAAAAAAAATATCGGTGTGTTCTTGTTTCCATAAACCAGATAACGAAAGATTAAAATCAACCGCCTAAAACTTTAAACATTCATTTCAATTCTGTTTAGATTTGTTTTTGTTAGTTCTGGTTCGACTCCAGGCAAATTGACGATCACAATTAGTGAAATTCCAATTGGTTTTGATCGTTGTAAGGTTGCTAGTAAAATTTTATCGTTTAAAAAAAAAAAAAAAAAGTAATGCAAGCAAAACATAGGTAATGCGTTGGATGTTTTGGTTAGCAAAAAGTAAGATTTTAGTGCCATAGTTTCTAAGCATGATCTGTGTCACGACGCGCAGACTATCAGTTCAAATAATATATCGTTCGCTGTAGGTAGTTTTGTTTTTAAAAATACCAACTAGACAAAGTGAGTTTCATTTTCTGCCATAGATATTTTGGGAAATTCTTTAAAATATTTCGAATGGCTCCTCTAGTCTTGTAACCACGAGACGGTCTGAAAAATAGAATAATGTTCGAATTATGAATGAATAGCTATTTAAGACCGATTAAATGAATCAATTATACAGGTGAAGGAAATCGAAGCAATTTTTAGTTCGATTATTGAATCCACTTTTAGTTCGATTATTGAATCCACTTTTGGTTCGATTATTGAATCGACTTTTGGCTCGATTTTTAAATCGATTCTGGATCGATTCTGGATCGATTGTTGAATCACTTCTAGTTGTTCGATTGTTGAATCGATTCTAGTGGTTCGATTGTTGAATCGATTCTAGTGGTTCGATTGTTGAATCGATTCTAGTGGTTCGATTGTTGAATCGATTCTAGTGGTTCGATTGTTGAATCGATTCTAGTGGTTCGATTGTTGAATCGATTCTAATGGTTCGATTGTTGAATCGATTCTAATGGTTCGATAGTTGAATCGATTTTAATGGTTGTTTGTTGAATCGATTCTAATGGTTCGATTGTTGAATCGATTCTAATGGTTCGATTGTTGAATCGATTCTAATGGTTCGATTGTTGAATCGATTCTAATGGTTCGATTGTTGAATCGATTCTAATGGTTCGATTGTTGAATCGATTCTAATGGTTCGATTGTTGAATCGATTCTAATGGTTCGATTGTTGAATCGATTCTAGTTAGCAATTTGATAACATTACATTTTTATATCATTTTTGCAATTTGTTCGTAAGCCTTCTTTAAAATTAATAATTAATAAATAATAATATTAAATTATTGAATCGATTTTAGTTCGATTAAATTATTGAATAGTTCGGTTGTTGGATCGATTGTTGAAACGATTTTATTTGTAAACGTTCAAAATCTCTATTTTCATCAAGCTAATTTTTAAATATTCAATCGCGAAATGAAAATTGTAGGTTCATCTATACTGTGCCTTTTAGGGTTCGGAACCTATATGCAGGGAACCAACGGACAGCTCTTTTAGAATTTGATTTGTTATTAAATCGATTCTTTAGACAATCAATCTTGTTTAGGATGTACTGCCATCCTGAGATCGAATAAAGTAATTGACTATTTTAGGTCTGATTTGTGGGGACGGCTCGGTTGTAATCTTGCTGGTTTATATTGATTTCTTATAATAAAGGTTCATTAATCAGGGAGATGTAGCTCTGATTACACCCGATAGTCCCCAAGGTTATTATAATTAATAAATCTTGTACCTGGATTCCTCCTTGGGTATATCTTGTCACTGGTTATGAAGAGTTCTGCTTCGATTATGATTCCTGTCGTATTCTCCTTTCTCCACCTGTGTTAATTATAGCAACATGAGTACATCTGGGCAACCAAGCAGCCACCGAGTGACGCCCGCCTTACGCCACCTTCGTATCCCTTTTCCGTCATAACTGAAAATGATAAACACACATATATAGCTTCTCTACTTATATAAATCATCAAGTTCCTACCCTCCCTCCACGAGGATCTACGGAACAGTCATCCAGCATCAATGAGCCCATCAAACCCAACGCCATCGCGTCGGGACCATTACATGACCGGACCCATAGATGATAATCTAACCTCTCCTCTGAGAGTCACAGGAGAACATCTCCATTACAGGTTCCTACCCTCCCTCAGAGAGGATCCACGGAACAGTCATCCAGCATCAATGAGCCCATCGTACCCAACGCCATCGCGCCAGGACCATTACACGACCGAACCCACAGATGCCAATCTAACCCAGCCACTCTGGTTAGATCATGACTTGGTGATCACCATAAGAACCCACACCTGGCCTTACCGCGAGGATCATTACGTGGGATTTACTTCTAGAACTTACGGACGATACTAATAGTCAACGAAGACGCCAGCTACACCCGGCGGCCCCGGTAAACCCAAATATACTCAACTTAGGTGACTGCTGATGATGCTGATGAAGTGGTTGCTCGATCCTTGTTTTAGCCAACAAGTCACGACACGTGAGAACTCAACTTTTTTGGCGGTTGCGGAACTATAGAGTAAACTAGAAGGACAATCTATGGCATCTCTCTTGAGTGTTGCCACATAAAAGTAACAGATAACATTACTCACGTAATTAATTCGTGCTTGTCACGACACTCCCGGGCGGCGAAGCTTTGGAGTGAAGTAGTGCCGTAGTTACGTGTCCATTCCTTGATCTTTTCTGTCGCCTTTACAGCTGCAGCGCGCTTAGTTCTCGCGACTGTTTCTACTTCTTTATCGTTTGTCTCGGTTGTGTTAGGTAGCAGTTCTCCCTTTTCTGTCAATGAATATTCTTTGTCTCCGTCCGGTATATCAGTTTCGCGTTCTTCAATATTAACGTCACGATTCTCAGTCCCTTCTTTGAGTGGGGTGTCATTCGGTTTGATCATATGGTTTGACCTCTGCTCTGGTATAACTGGTGTATCCACTTGGTTGATTTTCTCTGTACCTTGGAAGCTTATCTTGTTAATATCTGATGGGTAAGTTTGTTTTTCCTGCTCATAGGTAGGTTCTACTGTATCCTCTACTTCTAGCGGGTAGAGGTGAGCGATGGATCGCGTATATTCCGTTTTTCCTACTTGGACTTTCGCGGCTCTGTACTGTCCATCGGCACTTGGAATCAGAGATATGATTTTTCTCACTTTCCAATCATTCCTATTTTTTGAGTCGCCTTTGATCTGTACAACTTGACCAAGGCTAGGTGACAGTTTTGATGTTACTCGTGGTTCTCGAGGTAAATGAGCATATCTCTCACGAAGACTAAGCAAATATCTGTTTGAGAACATATCTTTAAACTCTCCCAGTATAGTCAGCGCTCTCTTCCATCCTTTTACGAGGTCTGTTTTTGTAACGGATGTGCTCGGAAATTCACGACCATCTTCGTTTCCTTCTAACGAGATCACTCTTCCTACTGTTAGAAAATCTGACGGTTTTAAGATATAGTCTATTTCCGAATCGACGCTAGTGAGTGGTCGAGAGTTAACTACGGCTTCTATTTCCTTGATAATTGTCGAAAGTTGTTTATCATTTAACATATGTTTTTGTAGTGTCTTCTTCAGACAATTTTTTACTATGCCAACCAGTCGTTCATAAAATCCACCTGCCCATGGTGATAAAGGGTTAATAAATTTCCATTGTATTTTCTTCTGTATGCAATATTGACTTGATATTATCTCTGCTATCAGTTTGAAGTTTTGGGCGTTGTCTGATATTACTACTGATGGCACACCCCTTGTGGAGATCATTCGTCGTAATGCTGATAGACCTTCCTCAGCCGTGAGATCTTGCACAACCTCAAGGTGTACAGCTCTGATCACAAGACAGGTGAATAGACAGATCCATCTCTTCTTGTTACCGTCTTCATTGTTTACCAAAAGTGGTCCCATGTAGTCTACACCTGTATATGTGAATGGTGCTGTATAGTTTATTCTCTCAGCGGGTAATGCTGGTGCTGGAGGTAGCTTGAATGGACCTCCGCTGTGCTTAGTGCATTCTGGACATTTCTTCAGTAGTCTTTGAACATAGCCTTTTCCCTTTGGGATCCAAAATGACTCCCTTACTTTACTTAGAGTGTGGTTTGCTCCTACGTGATAGTTTTCTTTATGTGTTCTGAGGATGAGATTGCTGGTGAATTCACACTCTCTAGGTATCAGTATTGGGTGTCGTTTGTCGAACGGCCATTCCGCGTTCTTCATACGGCCACCGCATCTCAATATTCCATCTATATCTTTAAATAGGTCCAAGTTGATTGCTAGGTTTGTTTTCTTACCGTCACTTTCTTGCGGGAAATATTCCTTTTGTAAATTCTTAATTTTTTGCATAGTTCTATCTAGAACTGTATTCTCTTCTCTAAATGTCTTGTCTGGTATTCTTTCTTCGGTTTTCATAAAGTTAACTATATCCGAAGGACCCTGCCCCAACGACGGACAGGAAAAGTCTAGCAATGAGTGGACTGGCCAATGTCTCTTATCTTGGTGCAAAAATTCAGGGCCATTAAGCCACATACTCTTTTTCTTCTTCCATAGATCCGGTCGAGTCGCTAGATCCGCAGGGTTTATTTCCGTATTCACATAACGTACTTTCAGCTGTTTATTCTCTTTTATAGTGTTCACTCTTCTATTAATAAAAGGAGGTAACAATTTATTAGAATGTATCCAGCTTAAAACTATTTGACTATCTGTCCATAGATATTCTTCCTCTATCAGGACACTAATAACACTTTTGACATATGCTATTAGTTTACTACACAAGTAACATCCTAGTAGTTCTAGTCTAGGTATACGTAGGTTCTCTCTCTCTCCCTTTGGAGTAACCTTTGACTTTGCCATAATGAAAGAAATATTTCTGTTATTTTTGTTTTCGGCTGTTATATAAATTACAGCAGCATATGCATGCTTAGATGCGTCACTAAAGCCGTGTAGTCTATATGTTACTGTGTTTGTTGGCTCTGTGAGCCCCATGTAGCGTGGTATTTCTATACTCTTTATTGCTTCTAAATTCTGAATTATTTCTTCCCACTGTCTTTGGAGTTCGTCTGGTAGGGTAGTATCCCATTTCACTTTCAGCTCCCACAACTGTTGAAGTAGTAGTTTTATAGGTAGTATTAATGGAGAACCTAGTCCACATGGGTCATACATAGAGGCTATAGTGCTCAATATCTTCCTTTTACTCTGCGGTTCTTTTATGTTGTCTGCTTTGAAAAGTTCATTCTTAATATTCAAACGTATTGTGTCATTCTTAATGTTCCATATTAGTCCTAATATTTTTGTCTGTTCGGTTTCTTTAGCTTTGAATTCTGTAGGGATAGTTCGTAGAAAAGCTTCATCGTTGGACATCCAGTCTCTAATATTCATAGCGATCTCTCCGAAAGTTCTTCGAGTTGTATCGTATAGCTTTATTGATTCCTCAGTAGAGTCTGTACCTGTCACGAAGTTGTCTACATAACATTTATCCACTATCTTAGGAATTAGTTCTGGTGCTTTCTGTGAAATATGGTACTTTACAACAGCTGTCAATAGAAATGGACTTGAAATAATGCCAAATGGCACTCGGCAAAAACGCATGTGTAAAATATTATCCATATCTAGGGGTTTATTTTCGTCTTTTATCCAAATGAATCTGGTAACATCTCTGTCCTCGGCTTGTAATCCTAGTTGTAGGAAAGCTTTCTCCACATCCGCTGTAATTGCGACTCTATTTGTCCTGAACTGGATGAGCAATGCTACTAAATCTCCAATCATTGATGGGCCTCTATACAGGCACTCGTTTAAGCTCTTATTATCTTTTAATTTTCCTGATGCATCGTAAACAATGCGGCCTTTCTTTCCTTCTTGATGCACCATGTGATGTGGAAGATAATGTATTGGAGGGACTCTTTGATTGTATACATTATCCTCGGGGTTAACAACTTCTATGGTACCGTTCTTCAGTTGTTCTTTCAGTATGTCTTGATATTCCTTCATTGAGGCTTTGCTCATTCGTTGTAGTAGGCCTTTTAATCTTCCATACGCTAGTCCGAAATTGGTAGGCATTTCTGGAGGGAAGTGAATCCATGGCCATTTAACCCAATATCTCCCCTCTTTGTATACTATAGTATCATTGAGATGTTTAATGGCTTCTTCTTCTCTGGTTGTTTTCGGGTTGTCTGTTATTCCTATACTTTCTAGAGTCCATAAGAAAGATATATCCATGTTTCTGAGAGGTAAGTCTGGTTCTGTAAAATAAATACAGTTCGGATCATGATTCTAGCAATATGTAATGACTGATAAAGTATATTCCTTTTCTTCAGTATTCAATTTCCCACTAAGTATCCATCCAAATTCTGAGTTTACCAGGTATAGGTCTCTTCCTATATGTATTTTTCCTGTAGACATCAAACTAAAGTAGTAGTCATTTCCAATAAGAATATCTACTCTATCTCCAAGAGAACCATCGTCGGCTAGGATTGTATCCCTTTTCTTTTCGATTCTAATATCAGGTAATGCTACACCTCTTGTAATCATTGGTACTTCGTTAGCATATAGTGTTATTAATTTGTTCGTTCTTGTCGCCATCTTCAGTTTGACTCGTGGGCTACTATATTCTTGCGGTGCCTCGCTGGCAAAAGTAAAGATAGATAACTTATTTTCTTCTCTAGCTGATAGATTAAGTTCTTTGGAAATCCTTTTCGTAACATATGATCTTTGAGATCCTGAGTCTAATAGTACTCTACATTTGATGGGTCGGTTAGGTTTGTTTTCATTCTCTAGTGTTACTATAGCGGTTTGCAATACCGTGAAGCCACTGTTATCTGATGTGGTTAAAGTCGATTCCTTTTTTACCTTGAATTTTTCTGGACATAAAGCTTGATGGTGTTTCCCCACCTCTTTGCAATAGTAACAATTTCTCTTGTTTGGGCATGACTTGATCATGTGTTCTTCTGAAAAGCAGTTGAAGCAGCGGTTTTTCAGGCGTGTCCTTCTCTCTTCTATATTCTTGTATTCTTGGCACTGATCAGAATAATGCCCTTGGTTACAAAATATACATCTCGGTTTCCTTTTCTTGCTAACTATATGGCCTTTTGTTTTCCTCCTTCTCTCTCGGTCGCTATCTCTTGCTTGGTCATACTGACGCTTTCTTGATTGATTATATTTTTTAGTTTTAGAGCAATGTGGTTCTTGGACCCAATGCTTTTTATTGAATTCCTTTTTCTTGTCTCTTGTTTGTATATTCTTCTTGTTGGAGTTTATTATCCTTTTGGAGTTGCTATTGAATTTTCCTGTAGGTTTATCTGATTGCCACGGTTTTTTCTCATCGTGTGCTGTATGTAACATTTCTACTGTATGGTTTTCTGTTATAGTTGAGTTATTTCCTTGTGGTGCCTTATTTGCTTCCTCTCTTGCAGATACTATCTCTTCCAGGTATGTCCTCAACTCTTCCACAGTATTTTCTTTCATCTTCATCTTCACCTCATAGATAATATCTCCTGGAGACTTTTCCATTATAAGATGTCTCAAATGATTATGGTTAGTATCTTCTCCAAGTGACTGTAAAACCCTGAGATGACGTTCCACCTCATTTAAAGTACTACGACATTCTCCAACCGATGTACTTGCAGTCTTTACTTTGTTCAGTGCACTGTAGTGTGCGTCTATAATATGTGATTGCTTGCCGTACCTGCTTGTTAATACTTGAATGGCTATAGTGTAATTCTTGTTTGTGGTTTCCAAGCCGTCTACAATCTTACGTGGTTCGCCTTTAAGTGTTGACTTAAGGTAAAGTAGTTTATCTACGTCTGGCAATGGTCTGTCATGTATATTGGACTTATAAATATCCCAATATTCACACCAAGTAAGTATATCTCCACTGAATTCTGGTAGTGTAAGTGTTGGTAATTTGGCAGAGAAATTACGGATCTGATCCCCATTGTTATGACCATATGGTTGGACTTCGTTTGATCTGTTCATTAGGATACACCTTAGTTCAGTTAGGATCTCTTCACTATCCAATTGGATATTACTCTTATTCGAGATCTCGTCTGGTGACGGATTATTTGAAATTCTAAAATATTCATTATGAGTTCACTCGTGACTCGTTTAATCATATTTTCTAGCTTCGATGCACATATCTGTGCCTTTTGTATCGATTCTCGGTCACTGCTACCTTCTTTACAATAAATTTCAGCTTGCTGTCTATGTTCGTTTATTCTTTTAATTATTTGATAAAGTCGCAACTTGATTGTAACCTCCAACGAGGAATCCTCCTCTTCATGCTCCATCTTGTCTCGAATTTCCTGGAATTGTTTTATTGGTCCATAAGTTTTCCAAATATTATAACTCATTATCATTTATAATATGAGACGAGAGCGAGGTAGTAATCACTTTGTTCTGTGTTGATATATTATTATTAAATTATTATAATTATATATAGTATATATTTCCTCTATATACCTATTGTTTTTCAAATAAATGAAAGTTTAAAAATCTTAAGTCCAGTTAGGTAAAATAGTGATAATAATCCTTAATCATAAGGCAACTTAGTCCTGTACACATATAATCATTATAATATCAACATAACATATGTTGAAACTTGCCCTTGGCATTACCATACATCAAGCCTTTAATATCCTATTTGAGTTTCATAAATATCAGAACTTGGCCTTCGGACTGCCACGCACCATGATTCTAGTATTATGATGATATTTGTCTCTATCCATTTGAATATAATTTCTGAACTCTATTGTTGGATGCTATAAAGTAGTTTTCCCATAATATTAATTGAATATTAATAAAACTCAAGTGAGCAATTAGTTACACCGCACAACTATTTCTGTGTATTTATTTATTTATTTAAAACTTTATGCACTATCAGTGTATACTTGAAAGGAAAATTTTCTATTTTGTGCTTACTGTAAAATGTGGGTCAAGGTGCCCAAATTATCTTGAATAATTAGGCAAATCCCCTTTTGTTTCACTTACAGGGAAACATAGTATTAATCCATTGATAAAGGTAAGAATATTCATTTTAATTCTACTATTCATTTATTTAAGTTTAATTGTTTTATTAATTTTATATTTTTCTTTCTAGAATAACCATATTAAAATGAATAACTTATGTATTTACAATCTATTCATATACTTCACTTAGCCTTTATGATAATGACTAATGTCTAATACTTATTTTGTTTATAAGAATAAGCAAATTTATTTTATCTTGAAGTCATAACTATTTTGGAGAGACTTTGTGTATTTAATTTCATGTAGGATTAGTTAACCTTTCACATGGTATAGTCATTAATCTATGAATTAATTTATGAAATGATTTTTGGTAAGTCTTGACTTTCAAACATTACTTCAACTGAATCCTAGACTTTACTAGGTCTGAGTAAATTGTATGTAGGTATAATTTATAGTGTGGAGGCTATTCTTTGTTTTATCTATAAATTACTGTAAATGGAACTAAATATTTTAGTTTGAGAAACCTTGTTCCTTCATATTTTATTTTTTATTACTGAGTTAACTTTTAGGTTATACCATTATCTTTATCTCGAATGTTATCTTATCTCGGGGGATTTCCCCGCACGATTATGACCGCTCTTTTAGGGCGTGGTCGTGGTCTCGATAATACTTTTGGTCTTACAAGAAAGTGCAAACCTTTCTATAGTGGTGAATAGCTGATATTAGTACTTACTATCGTAGGTATACTCAATACATAAAGTATCTCAAATTATCCGGCGAAGTACCGAGTGCAAGGTACCTACTTGCATTCTTCTATTTAAATCATTTGTATCGGTCTTACGGATTACCCTTTCCGAGTCTCATCGTATTTAATCATAAACCCTGTACTTTTTATGATAAATTAACAAGACGTTCATTTATTTTATCACATTTAGACTTCTTACTGCTAATAACTTTATTTCGTAATTTAGAAAACTTACCACGTTTTTCTCGAAATCACTCTTTGATAAAGTATGGGCCAAAAATATGTATCACACTATTAAACTTCGTTTTAAACTTCAAGTTTTTAATTGCTTTTACGATTTTATCTCTAGTTTTACAATTTATAATTATGATCGTTTCTTGCCGTCGATGTCCTTTGAAGAAAATAAATATGGCGTACTAATTCAGGACTTATTGAAATACTCATTATATTTTATCGTTAAGTTTATCCTATATTTCCCGTCCTCCGAATGTGTATAATTACTTTTAAATTATGTACTACTTAATTAATATTTAAGTTTGTAAAATAGCTTACGTTTAGATTATATTTCAAACTTTTCCAAAGAAGAATTTTATTCGGATTGATACTCCCAACGCCATCTGTCATCGAGTAGCGGAAGTTAAAAAACGAGCTTTCTAGAATCACCGCGGGAATTTCAATCTTGACACACTATTGACATGCTCTTGTTCCTAAGTTAAGCTAATGCCACAGAATTACATCTTTTAGTAAATACAAGAGTTAGGAACCCAATTAAGAACAATAGTCTTGTCCACCGTGTCACTTAAGGTCGTTTTCACTAGTTTCATGCACAATTTAGTTCATCTCTTGCGTCATAGATGTCCTTAGTAGTCTAGTTGTACCCAGTTGTACCAAAACTAGCTTTCATCTTAATCTAATTAAACAAACTTTATTAAGGTGTTAACTCAAGAATTACAATCACATTGATTACATATATGTGCAATCAATACACAAGCAACAGTATGCCTGCAGACAGCTTGACATCCTTACAGGACCCTCCGGAACAGGCGAAAAATGCGTATAGCATAAATTGACCACATATTGAGTGCATTATCACTCCACGTTCCAATATATCTAGTTACCAATCAACAGGTAATCGATACCTATCACTGCTATATACATTTTCATATTTAAACCAGTCTTTATACCCGTGACCTTTTCATAGCATCACTGCCATGTTGTCCAGGTTTCATGGAATATTTTCTTCCATATCTTAGCGCACTCCAGACTATGGGGTCTGTCTGGCCAGCATTGTCACCATGTTGGTGACGCATGTTCATTTTTGTAAACCAGCATCTTCATCATGCCGGTGATGCTTGTTCATTTGTAAACCAGCATATCCATCATGTGGGTGACACATGTTCGTTTTGTAAACCAGCATCTCCACCATGTGGGTGACACATGTTCGTTTTGTAAACCAGCATCTCCACCATGTGGGTGACACATGTTCGTTTTGTAAACCAGCATCTCCACCATGTGGGGACGGCTCGGTTGTAATCTTGCTGGTTTATATTGATTTCTTATAATAAAGGTTCATTAATCAGGGAGATGTAGCTCTGATTACACCCGATAGTCCCCAAGGTTATTATAATTAATAAATCTTGTACCTGGATTCCTCCTTGGGTATATCTTGTCACTGGTTATGAAGAGTTCTGCTTCGATTATGATTCCTGTCGTATTCTCCTTTCTCCACCTGTGTTAATTATAGCAACATGAGTACATCTGGGCAACCAAGCAGCCACCGAGTGACGCCCGCCTTACGCCACCTTCGTATCCCTTTTCCGTCATAACTGAAAATGATAAACACACATATATAGCTTCTCTACTTATATAAATCATCAAGTTCCTACCCTCCCTCCACGAGGATCTACGGAACAGTCATTCAGCATCAATGAGCCCATCAAACCCAACGCCATCGCGTCGGGACCATTACATGACCGGACCCATAGATGATAATCTAACCTCTCCTCTGAGAGTCACAGGAGAACATCTCCATTACAGGTTCCTACCCTCCCTCAGAGAGGATCCACGGAACAGTCATCCAGCATCAATGAGCCCATCGTACCCAACGCCATCGCGCCAGGACCATTACACGACCGAACCCACAGATGCCAATCTAACCCAGCCACTCTGGTTAGATCATGACTTGGTGATCACCATAAGAACCCACACCTGGCCTTACCGCGAGGATCATTACGTGGGATTTACTTCTAGAACTTACGGACGATACTAATAGTCAACGAAGACGCCAGCTACACCCGGCGGCCCCGGTAAACCCAAATATACTCAACTTAGGTGACTGCTGATGATGCTGATGAAGTGGTTGCTCGATCCTTGTTTTAGCCAACAAGTCACGACACGTGAGAACTCAACTTTTTTGGCGGTTGCGGAACTATAGAGTAAACTAGAAGGACAATCTATGGCATCTCTCTTGAGTGTTGCCACATAAAAGTAACAGATAACATTACTCACGTAATTAATTCGTGCTTGTCACGACATGATTAGGGGTTTTGGCTCTGTTTCATTTGATTAAGTTGTAGTTATGTTTTAGTAACATTACTTAACACAAATCTAATCAAAATTAATAGTAAAGACTGTAATTATTCGTTTTTCAAAACTACCCTCAAAACTACAGTTTAAGGATTACTAAAGTTTTCTCGCGAACGAAGTCGCTGGTAAAGTGCAGGTCCCTGTAAAATTTATAATGAGGAGATCCAGTTGCAATAAGTTAATATTTTGTTGCGAAAGTAAAGTTTTCTACGGTTAATCATAACGGCTAGCGTCTCGTACAACAAAACTGGAAATAATTATTAAATATAGTTCGACAAATTTGCGTAATATAAACCGCTTTGATAAAATTCAAATCAAAAATAAAAATTCATAAACATGGTTGCAAAGCTAACGATACTGGTCGGGCAAACTGTCACGTCGACATTTTTAGAGCTTATAAATAGTGGCAACATTATTACAGATTTGTAGTTGACTATACTTATGTTACGTCAAATAGTACGTGAGTTTCCCATATTTGTGTTGCATTAACGTGTTGCCACTGAGTTTTAAGCTTTCATGTAAATTAAGGATGGACGAGCGATAATTTCGAGACAAGTTAATATTTGACGCAAGCTCAGATAGAATGAGACCTTTTGAAAGAAGGATGTCTTAATGTATCCACATGAAAGACAATGGCAAAACTTGATCAAAGATTTAGAAGTTTCTATTATAATTTTACAAATACTGTCAAATGGTGCTATAAATTGAAGCACGGTTACGGTTATTATTTAAGATGTTCTGAAAAAATCGCTGTTCACGATTTTTAGTTTGTAATGATAATGAACCGACCGTATGGGCGGTGAATTTGTGAATTAGATTTATTTCATTTAATTAGTCCCTTTCCCACCTATTACGCTGACTGATCACCAGTGTATCCTTTTTCCCTTTCCAGAGCTGATCCAATGCGGGTGACGCCATGAGATATGGCTAGATCCAAGGCGGGTGATGCTAGTTAGGGGGGCTATATCCTATGCGGGTGATGCCATGAAGGAATATGGCTAGATCCAAGGCGGGTGATGCCGTAGATAGGTGGTTATAATGTGAATTGGCTTATTGCTTTCAAAATAAATTACATATATTGATTTCTTGGTTCGAACCTATTCTAACCATTTTTAATTTAAGCGCGATCTAGAATCATTAGCTTAATTAGTCCCTTTCCCACCCATTACGCTGGCTGGCCACCATGCGTATCCTTTTTCCCTTACCAGAGCTGATCCAATGCGGGTGACGCCATGGAGTATGGCTAGATCCAAGGCGGGTGATGCTAGTTAGGGGGCTATATCCAAGGCGGGTGATGCCATTTGGTATGGCTAGATCCTAGGCGGGTGATTGCCAAGTTAGGACTAAAAGGCGAGTTATGCCATGTAATGTCAATCAGCCAATTCACACCAAATGTTTGATACTGTGTAATTTTGGGCTAACCCTATATGGGTGACGCCGATAAAATGTTTGATGTTGTTTGATATTGGGCTAACCCAATGTGGGTGACGCTGATAAAATGTTTGATACCTTTTGATTTTTGGCTAACCCTATGTGGGTGACGCCGACAAAATGTTTGATAACGTTAGATTCTGGGCTAACCCTATGTGGTTGACGCCAATAAGATGTTTGACACTGTGTAGTTTTTGGCTAACCCTTATGGGTGACGTCGATAAAATATTTGGTAATGTTTGATTTTGGGCTAACCCTATGTGGTGACGCTGGTAAAATGTTTAATGCTGTGTAATTTTGGGCTCACTCAATGTGGTTGACGCCAGTAAAATGTTTGACGCTGTGTATTTTTGGGCTAACCCGACAAGGGTGATTCCCACACAATGTTTAATGTTGTATAATTTTAGGCTAACCCGATCTGGGTGATATAGATTGCATTTAAAATGTCGGATGCTCTATAATGAAGACTAAACCCAATAAGGGTGATAATGAGTTAGTGTAAAGTTTTGTACAGCGCAGAGAGCGCGCTGAAATCAGAATGGCCGTATGGGCGCAAAACCAATATTTGATAATTTTGATATGGATTTAATTTGGTCACTTCCTGTTTATTTCTTTTAAAATATTGCAATATCCTGTTGAATTTAAACTAGGATTTAATTTAATAACATTACTTCGAATTATTTAAAATATTGCGATATCCTGTTGAATTTATATAAGGATTTAATTTCATAACTTCCTTTCGATTTATTTTAAATATTACAACATCCTGTTCAATTTATAACGAATCAAATGACGACTTCCTTTCTTCTTGTGAGGATTTAACTTGACCAGTTCCTTTTTATTTCTTTAAAATATCAGAGCATCCGGCCATATTTAAATAAGAATTTACTGTGACAATTTCCGTTCTATTTATTTAAAATAGTTTTCTACCTTCATAGTGAATTTTGTTACTTGTCAATTTCTGTGTATAAAAACCGATGTAATGTGTTTTGAAAGGCACTCTTTTGCCGGCCATGGAATAAAAATCTTGAACTGAAGTAAGGTATTTCTTTATCATCACTATAATATTTCCTGCCGTTCTATATTATTGTGACTGTGAATTTTGTGTGACGTCAACATCGATGGCCATCATACGCCGACAGCAGCGGTGGGATCCAGCTCGCTCCTACTGAGGTCCTCTGGATTCCGAATCAAGTGCCGTGACTGCAGCACTATCCGCTACTCTTCTACCTTCCGGAGATCATGGCAATTCCTACCTACTGCCATTCGATCCCGAGGTACGCTCCCACACTGAAAGGAAGACCGAAGACCTGGGCTGCAACAACACATGGGAGCAAGTCAAGCAGGACCTGATCCAGACGTTTGGCGAAGTGTCCCGGTCTGCTGACGACGTCCAGCGGCGCCGCAACTGAACAGCCACGCGGTTTACGCAACCAAAAGATGGTCGCTTTGCAGCCAAACGGATGGTGAGGTAACTGATTCTCTAATCACTGGTATTTATATTGTTTTTATGAAATGTGTATTGTAGTGAAATACTTGTGTTCTGACTCTTTGCCCAAACTAGTCTCCATTTTTAAAACTTTTCGTAAACATGACAAATCGAAAACTAACGGTACAAACAAGAATTATTCAAATCAAAAACGTGTTTAGTAGCTGTCATTGTCATTTTTAGTCCTGATTCGCAGGGTCAGTCTTCCGTTTGTTTTCAATGTTAAAAATTTGGTCATCTTATCCGTTAATGCAGGGAGAAACCGACAACTTTTAAATGAAATATTTCGGCTAAAATAAAACCGCAAGTTAGTTGACTGTCAATGAGGCTAAAAAAAAAAAATATCGGTGTGTTCTTGTTTCCATAAACCAGATAACGAAAGATTAAAATCAACCGCCTAAAACTTTAAACATTCATTTCAATTCTGTTTAGATTTGTTTTTGTTAGTTCTGGTTCGACTCCAGGCAAATTGACGATCACAATTAGTGAAATTCCAATTGGTTTTGATCGTTGTAAGGTTGCTAGTAAAATTTTATCGTTTAAAAAAAAAAAAAAAAAGTAATGCAAGCAAAACATAGGTAATGCGTTGGATGTTTTGGTTAGCAAAAAGTAAGATTTTAGTGCCATAGTTTCTAAGCATGATCTGTGTCACGACGCGCAGACTATCAGTTCAAATAATATATCGTTCGCTGTAGGTAGTTTTGTTTTTAAAAATACCAACTAGACAAAGTGAGTTTCATTTTCTGCCATAGATATTTTGGGAAATTCTTTAAAATATTTCGAATGGCTCCTCTAGTCT